>CAEFZY010039965.1:0-43728 GCA_903066815.1 Brachyrhaphis roseni
GAATTGTATATTACTACCCCATATGATCATTTTCTCCAAATATCAGATTTTTCCTGCAACTACAACTTAATTTGAGCCTGAGAGGGTTAAAGCTTAACTTTTGCACAAACCTGGCCTACTTTATCTCACCTACCTTTCCACCCTCATAAACAACACCAACCTTACGCTGGGCAACAAGATCGTTCACCCACTCCCATTTACTTCTCCACACTTTGGTTCTCCCGAGCAGAGAGCAACATTCAGTAAATACTCCTCAACTTCAAAACGCTTCCCAGACTTCTGAGAGAGACCACTGGCATATGGATGGAAGTGAGTTCACACAAAGTATTTGTTTGCACCGTAGTTATATTATTTTGGAAAACCATGCGATTTGACTGCTCATACAAAGAGCTACAAGCCAAAGGCCAAAATGAAATCTAACAAGAACCATCTCGTTGTCCACCATCATCCCTTGCGAGGCCCAAACTGTAACAAGCCCCAGATTGCTAATTTTCACATGGTACAAAATGCTTCAACAGATTTTTGAAAGGGTGAAAAAAATCAAATCAGAAGATAACACACCAATAAGAGCAATAGCAATACAGAGCAGTGTGCTCTGTATTGCTATTGTAACAGTGTACTGTTACTGTGGTGGTAACAGTATTCCTGAACAAAAAGTCATGGATATTCGAGACTTTTTTCCAACCACAACCACTGGCCACGACTCAGCGTTACTAAATGTGATTACAAAATCTGTCATCTTGTTAATAATTAAAGGCTTGCAGTTCTGCTTAACAGTAACATCTTTGGGAACAGGATGCATACATCAGAGCGCTGGTAAAAGATTGAAACTCAACTGCTTCTGCCAGTGATACATGTAGCGAGACCTTTTCTTTAAACATTGTGCCAATGTAAAAACCTATTTATTGTGATTTTACAATTACAACTTGGATTAGAAGCTTGTTTTGGTTTAGATCTGGTAAAAGGCAGACTTAAATTGAATGTGATGATTACAGTTAACTCTGATAGTGACTCTCAGTGTGTACAAGCAAATAATAGTGCCTGTGTCTTATACAAATAGGCCTCCTACATGTACTGCTGATTAAAAAATGATTTTTACACAAGAAATTACAGGGCGAAATAAAGGTGAAAACATTATTTCAACATGTAGAAAAAAATATCTAGTTATTTGTTATAAGGTATTCAAGTATTTTCATGAAGCTTAGAGATAAACTGTGAAAAGAAAAATGCTCAAATCCTATGTTATTTAATTTATTTCGAAGGTCTCTTAATATTTTTGCTCATATCGATTTAGACTCTGATCCCAACAACTGAAACTACTAAGAAAAGACTGAACATTACCACATTGATTTCTAGAAAATTTACAGATTTTTTATTTTCTAGCAAATTTCCGACTTTTCAGACTCAGAAATTTTGAACCTAATCCCAGAAACATTCTAGAAAGAAGGACATTTCTGAAATTTTTTTTGGCAGGATTGTACTCCTCTTTTTTTCTTTCTACAATAGCCCTAATATCCCGTCATACTCTCACTAATGCCATAAACCAAACATTGTAGTGGAAGCCCGTTATGCCCAATTTTCCAAACTTCCAAACTAAATATATAAAAAAAATTGTTGCCTTTTTTTGTTGATTGACACTGCAAGAATTCTAATAAACCAATTTCTTCTACCAACACTGGTGGTTGCTTTGTACCTCAACTAATATGTGTGACACCCAACCAGCATGAGCAGAAGGAAAAGCTTCAGAAGTCTTTACAGGAACATTGAAGTCGGTTGAATTTAGTGTGGAACTCGAGTAAAAGTTGGCTTTTTGAGGGTCTTCATGTTGCTTTGTGTAATAGCCTGGGAGGTGGACTGGGTTTACTCATTTACCAAGAATCGCTGTGGCCTCTCAGCCGGAAAGTGACACTTCAAAGGCAAAAAAAATGAGAAGAGAAAATGGAAGCTGCTCCAAGGGATCTGCAGCTCGTGGCGTGACGCATCATTTCAACTTTTCGGTTGACATTGACATGGCTGGTGAAAGTCCACCACGTAACTTGGTACATGAGTAAGTCATACTGACTCATCTGTAGGATTGAGTCAGTAAGACAAGAGAAGATAAAACTAGATCTTTGGAAAAATACTCTTAACATCAAAAAGTTACAGCTTCACTCTGCATCCACAGTTTTTTTTTTTTTTTCATTTGACATTTAGCAATTACATTAATATCTGCACTGCTGAGTATTAATTATAACAAAAAGTAAGCACAACGATTTTTACTCAACCCCGGGTCTCAGTAGATCATACAACCACCTTAATCATTAGCATGGCAGGAGTCAATAAAAAAAAAAAAAAATTCTATTTTTTTTTTTACAAAAAAAAAAAGGATATTATTGAAAAGTCACAAATTTGCTAGAAATTTTGAGATGAATTTCAGAAATTTTGGTGAACAAAAATTTTATTTTCTGAGTTTCAAAAGTCAAAACCAATCACATTTACAGAACAGTGTCACCCTTCTCATTAGGATGAACAGAGAAGACAGTACGGGCATTAAGAGACTAATGTTTCATTTCAGGTTGTATATGTATTAAGATGCTGTGTTACTGCGGGGCAATTTCAAGTTATATGGTCAGTGAGTGTTTGTTAAATGGGTTAAGTGGTCCTCAACTTGAGAAAGGTTGGGAGACCCTAAAGTTTACCTCCATGGTAAATAATTAGACCCTTATTGCCAAATCACAGTGAATCAATTACGATGTTTAGATCCTCACAACTAAGACCTGAGTCGTGTCCTCTCTCTCCTCTCATCAGTGAGAATGAGTTCTCAGTGCTGTTTTTTTATTCATAAGGCCATCATCTTTTCTTTAATTCCATCTCTTGGCTCCTCTCCATCTCGCCGTCTCTCTCTCTCTCCGTCTTTCTCCATATGCAGTAGTTAGTAATTAAAGTGGTCAGGGCCATTCCATTACCTGGGGGTGGACGACTTATTCGGAGGCCGCTGAGATCAAAATGAAAACCAATTAGTGCTGGGGCTTCTGTCCTTTCATACTGCAGCAAGAGAAAGCCTGCCTCTTGGTTGGCCTTTGTGGGGGGGGGGTTGTGGGTTTTTTTTTTAAACACTGTGAAGAGCTGTTGCTTGCAGGCTAAGTTTGGATTGGGGTTAAAAGAAGAGAATCTGCTCAAGGCGAGTGGGATTCAACGAGCCATGTGCGCTGGGTCTCATTGAAGAGTCGGTGTTCGTAAGGCCACATGTGTTCAGTGAACACATGTGAAGCGGGAATCTGAGGCGGGTTGAATTATTGGGCGAACGTGACGTCACTTCATGTTTTCACCTTGAGCACAATCTGAGCTTCAAAGGAGAGATGAATGAAATGCTGAGGAGAGAGCAATGCATTCATAAATATGGAAATGTTCATGGAGTTTTAAGAAGGAAATGAACAGAAATACACATGAAGGAACAGACATTTTTGGTTGTTACATCTTCAAGTTGTCTCCTGTATGCAGAAACTATTCACATGTTCGATGTGATTAGAAACTCTCTAGCCTTCCTATTCTGAAATTTTGCTTAATTCTCATCTCCCTTCAGTGCTTTGCCTGACATTTCTTCCATTGAGTTGGATTTCGCCAATTGAAATTCAACAGGCCAATCAGAGAACAGAAAGAGGAGCTTTGAACAGTTACGTTGATTCTCTGTCGTTTTAGAGTTGTGTTTTAACTTGGCAATGGCAGCAGAGAATCATCCCAGTTCAATTCAATTCCACTTTGGCATTAAGAGGATAATAAACATCACTGATGAGAAGGGGAGGATTCAATTCAATGAAGATTATATGTGAGAATCTCTGGGTGAAAATGTGAATAAAACCAGGCATTTCTGAGAGTTAAGACTCATACCTGCCTGTAGTTCCCAATGTATTTGGAAAAGTTTAAACTGTTCTAAGCCGGTTCAAAAACATTTTTGTCATTTTGTTTAACAAACCAAATCCCTCCTGTAGCTACATTAGTTTTTCCAAAAAATGGTCTTAGAGTAATTTTTCTATATTTTATTGTTTGTGTGATGCATATGCTTTAAATGTAGATATAAATGTAAATTGCTTGTTATTTACAATACAACAAAACATCCATTGGTTAGAAAGTAAGTAATACTCTTTGTAGTTTTTGAGAAGAGTACTTTGTACTTTTACTTAGTAACATTTTTCTTAACACCATTAATTGGGTACAATTTAAGCAATATAACAGTATTTGAACTTGAGCACAAATTTTCAGAACTCTTTCCACCTTTGGTGCTTTCTGACCAAAGCTCTACTGTGGTCAGTTACGCTAAATCAGGAACAAGTTGGCGATTCTCAACAACCATGAGTGAAAATTCTGCCCCAAACTTCTTGAAGTGCAACCCTACAGGTGAGTGTGCAATAATAACTGTAAACCCATGGTGGGTATTAACAAGGCTGAATTTTAGCGCTTTTGTATTAGCTTCTGCAAAGACTGCGTTGCCATAGCGTTTTAACGGTAGCGCTACTAACTTTGTAGTTACCAATGCCAAGTACTGAATTTATGAATTTATAGTATAGTATGGAATAACCTAAGTGAAAAAAATAATTACCACACACATAAACTGTAGCTCAAAATAAATACATCATGTACTGACAGTACTTTATTATTATCAAAATATAAACGTATTAAACGTCTCTAATATTTATCAGTAATGTATTTTGTTAATGATTAACTATTATTTAGTTTTATTTAAATGTCTTTTGATTATTTATTATTAAATAATTTTAATATTATTAAATTGTAATGTTATAAAATATGGCTGGAGATAGGCACCAGCAGACCTCCTGTCTCCACTAGAGACAAAATGGATGGATGAATAATTTTGATAATGTAGCTAAAGCTATTGGCAATCTTTGAATTATTCAGACCTCTGGCATATTGAGATTTAAAATCATATAAATTCATATAAATGTGTTCCTAACAGAGAATAATCATTTTACATTTACATTTTATGTGAAAAAACAACAGTAATTAAATTTCTCTGGTGTTTTGCCGATTTGTTGTTATTGATGAGCAGATTCTCTGTGGGATTCATGTCAGAACTCGGGTCGGACTGGAGCGGAAAAGCCAAACAAACTCAAGCTTAAGAGAGTTCTGCAGAAAACTGGGGGGAAACAAAAGTCAATGGAATGCAGCCAGTTTGAAGAAAGGTGAGCGTCATTTTTATTGCAATCCATTCCAAATGTCATGGGAGTGGTAAAGTTATTGCTCTCCGTTTTGCATAGTTTCCTGGGGGGGCTCGGGGAAGGGGTGTTGTTTTGACCTTACGGTGGCACTAGAGGGAAGATAAGTACACAGTTATTGGAAATCATTCCAGAGAAATGGTCAAAATGCCACCGAGGTTCAGCTCATATTTGTTAAGGAAGTTATTTTTCCTACCATAAATTTGCCAGAGGGAAAGTCAGACAATGACAGACGTCTCCTGGTTTACTGTCTTATGAGCATTAATATCAACAACAAAATATAAACGATTCCATCCAGGAGTTTAAGGAACGATGAACGCTGCCTCAACTACTGCAATGGGTTATAAAATACCAATATAATAACTCACTAAATGCATTTAGTTGTTTTCTTTTTTTTTACCCCCTGCAACTATTTAGTTGAAATAAAGTGACAAAAAAACGTTTTTTTTTTCATCAAAACATGGAAATATGCTTAAAAAGTAAAAGATAAAAATACATCTAAATGTAGTCATAAATATGGTTGAATATTTGTTAGGCAGGTAATTTATGGTATATGTCCACTAAATAGTTAAATATAGTAGAACTTTGGTCGTATATTTATAAGTCCAAGAAGAAAATGGCCTTGAAATTCATCGAACTGATGTTAACTTAACAATTAAGGCAATGAAATAGTACCAGTTGTTTGTACACATGATGTTTAGCAAGAGAATCAACATTCATAATGTATAATTTTTCTAAAGAATTCACTCAGTTTTTAAACAAGAACATGAGAAACTCAGTACAAACAGAGGTCATTTTGTCTCCTACCAACCTGAAGCAAACCGTCTGGTTGGATGAAGAATTGGCACCGACCATAACAATGTCAACTATTAATGGCTCGCCTACAATTATTGTCCCGACTTCAGGACACCATGTCAGTATGAACGTCTTTTTTTTGTTAGGTCTCTGTGCAAACTTATTGCAACGAAAGCAGAGACATGAGTTGATTATAAAAACAGAGCACAACCAAGTTTTCTCCACATTCCCAAAGTTTAGGAGGGAAACTTGCTATCGCATTGAGATTCCAGTAAAGTACTAGGTAACATTAAAAAGTGTAATTTATATTATACTAAAATTTAATATGGGTTGCCCACATGCAGTTAAACTCTGAAGTTTTTATGTGTTGCAGATCAGCAGCAGCGCGGAACGACAAACGGAGGAGAACACTACCAAGGAGTACAGTAGATTAAAAAAAGGTTGTAACTTTCTGAGTTTTTTTGCAGAAATTTACTTCTTTTTTTTTTTATCTGCAGTGGCCATAATGCACCGTTGAAGGAGACAGAAGAAAATTTATCCAAAGAAACGGCGACGTTCGTCCAGTGGGAAAGTCTTCCTTATCGTTAATCAAAGAGCAATGCAGGAAAATGCGAGGAGTCAGCAGCGTAAAGCTGGAAAGCTTCAAACATTCTTGAACCCTTGACCTACGATACAGGGGGGAAATGCTGATCTTTTGGAGACAACAGGAGCGTGTTTAAAAAAGTATCAATGTTGACCATGTGAAACGTTAAAAAATATAAAACCCAATGGATATTTCCTGGCACACTTTGTGGCCTTTCAGACCAACAGAGCGTTGTGTAAAACCCACAGCCGACCAAAGTGTTGTTGCCAATCCCAACACTGTTTTATTTCTGTACAGGTCTTAACAAAATCTAAAAATCACACCTCTGAAAAATAAACCAAAGAACTCTTTTCATATCATGTGAAAGATGTCTACCACTGTCCGACAAGGAGATTTTTCCATTTAATTTGCTTACAGAATGTGCCTGAGATTGAAAACTGGGTTTAATGAAGATTTGTGATCTCATCAGGTCCGGTTGATGGGAGTAAACCCCTTTTGTCCAGCATCTCTTACATTACTGTCTCTGCTGTCCTTCAGGCTTCAGAGAAATCAATAGCTTGTAAGTTTGAAGGCCAGTACAGTATAATGATTAGCCAGTGAGCCCTTTTCCTCTTAACTCACGCAATATGACTTGAAATCTCTAAGATAGATTCTTGCTGGATCCATCTAAATGAGCAGAACCTCTTTTTCTACCTTTTAGAGGTTGGTGGTTTTACCCTTCAACTTTTTGCCTTCACTTAAGGAGTACTCTCTTTTTCTGCCACAGAGTAAAAGTAAATTCAAAAGTATGAAGGGAAAAATGTTTCCAAAACAATGTGGAGGTGTTAAAAGCTAATCTAGCCACAAACTGCACCCATTCATTGCACAAATCTTTGTCTACACTCTGCCAATGTAAAAGAAACAAACACAATTTTTGCATTTGCTGTGTTTCTGTGTAATAAAACAAATAATTAAAATGACATATTAATAGGCTTGTTCACACAATTAGCCATTAAAAATCATGTCAGTTACATGACATATATTCCTAGCACAGTCATGATGCTAGCGCTCATTGTCGATCATCAATCAGAAGAAACTGTGTTGCCTCATTCAGGCGTTGGAATGACAAGCCCCGCCTACTTGGGAGTGGCTACATGTGCAGTGACATTTTACAGAAGAGCTATGGATTCAACAGGTTCAAATGACACAACGTTTTATGAACTGTGATGCTGTGAGAGCTCTGATGGAGCCAGCTTCACGTTGTCCAAAAATAAACAACAAAAACAAACCATCATCTCTTCCCACTTCCTGTCGTCGTCTTTGTCATTTCCACCAGTAGTAACATCATGTGACATGTATGATGTGACAGAAGTATTTCCATTGCAAATTTGCAAGATTCACTGATTCTGATACGATCAAAAAAAAAAAACATTTTGCTCATCCTAGAGCAAAAACGTTTTCTTAAAAAAAAAAAATCTATTTTCGAAATTGCCATTGTTCCTTTAAGCTAATTTATTTCTATTTGCAAAATTCTATGGTTAATGGAAATGCTGCTAGTGTCCAAGGAGGCCAGTGGCTAAAAATAACCACGTTGCTGCTAGTGTGATGCAAAAGAACTGTTTCTATTGCAGCTTTGCAAAACACACAAAGTCCAACAGCATTGAGAAACCTCTTCCTTTTAGCAAAAAACATGAGTTTTTGGAGAATCTTTTGGGACTAGACAAATTTCTCCTACGGGACATAAATAAATCATCCTATCTCATCCTATCTTATTGCATTTTCTGTCCATTTTGCAGACTTGGTTAGATTAAGACTCTCAATCTAACAAATTTAAATTATAGAAGAACGCACCAAGGTCTTAGCTCTTAATGTTGGGTTGTTTTCCAATAATTCAGAAAAGAAACAAACCAGAAATAACCAGAGCTTCACAGAACATTCTCATCTTCAGACCTCGTCCCAAGTATCAGAAACCTTAAGCTTGTTTCAGCCACTGAATCGCTGACTGCCTCTTTTCAAAGACACTCAGTCGTAAGTATGAAAACCTTCAGAGACAACTCCAAATATAAATCTATGTATGAATAAAATGTTAAAGCGCTCTGTCATCTCTGAAATGTCTTTTATAAAACAGAATTATATGTTACTGGTTGAGATGTTCACCTTAGAAGTTTTCTTAATATTCAGCTTTTCACTGCGACGAGAGCAACGAGTAAGATGGTCAGTGGGACTTAGCAGAATATTACACAAATGGTGTTGTTTTTTTGTTTACAGTGGGGCTTTATTTCGAGGTTATGAGCAGATAATAAGGTACATGCTGTAGATAATTACCTTCATCTCTTTATTTGACATTATTAATTTGCCATTTGTGATGATGAGACACTGGCCACTAAAACTATCTTGGAATCAACATCTTCACACTTACATTATGATAAAGAAATATATAATGTGATGCCATTTCTGTAAAAACAAAACCAAAAACAAAGCAGAAAAGCAGCAATTGTTACTGCTAATGCTAAAGTAGCAGTAGCCGTTATAAGGAAGTAATTTATTTATTTCATTTCTACACAGAGGCTTATGCAAAAATGACAAAGAAAGAAGCTGCTATATTTAATTTTGAAGTCTTTTCCACAACGTATCATGTCTTTTTAACAATTGTAGACTAACATGAGTACAACAAGCTGATATTCGTTAGCCTGGCTAGCTGCCTTTTTATGCAATTTCACTTGATTCTCATCTCCCTTCAGTACTCTATCTAGGATTTCTCCCATTGAGCCTAATTTCTCCGGTGGAATTTCAATGATGATGTAGATTTTTAGTCTACAACCATGTGGTTGTGTTTAGCCATGGCAGCAACCCAAGTTGGCAACATTTCCAAATACTGAGTAATAAAAGTCAGAGCAAGAGGAATTTTTAGTAAACTTCATCACGCTGGCGCATTACATACGTCAAAGTCAAACATTAGCGATTGGGTAAAATCTGATCTAATCATTTAAAATTTCAACAGAATGCACACCAGAAGGAAACAATGATTTCTCAATAGCTGATTGTCCAGACCCTCTCCGTAAGATCGAAGCGTAGACCAAGAGGCTGGTGTTTAACAGACTGGATATTACCTGGCTTATTTGTCTGTATTGGTTAATGGCTGCAACATGACTGTAGGTTGCCAACTGTAGTTACTGATTGATGGGTGATGCTCCTGTATGTCTGACACCACCACTATTTTTGATTTTCATGACAATTTATAAATATCTTTTTGTAAATTGGTCCTTTTTTTTGGCTGCCTGTTTTCAACTAACTGACAGCAACAGGTTTGTGAGGGGCAGTGTTACATTCTTCTGTGCTTCACGCAGCTTAAAAACACTCTGGTTACACCGGCAATTTCTCTAAGCATCTTATTTAAAAGGACGATAGAACAACGTGATTGAGGTAGAGGTCGTTTCTTTTGTTTTCAAACCAATGTAGCCGGGTTTGTAAAAGTATCAGAAATTACAGAAAGTTCAAATGGATATCCACCAATTCATTGACTCTAGAGGTACGTACATCACTTGTAAATGGTCTTTACAGAAATGGAGTCATCAGTCTCGTTCTGTCTTCCGGGTCCCCAGTGCCCTCCTGCTAATCAGTCCAGAGCTGAAGTGGTCACTGGTCAGTACTGCTTTCGGCGGGAATGGAGATTGGCAAATGCAGCACCATAATTTGTAATGGACTCAATCTGAAAACAATTTGAAGTCACGGTGATGAAGATGTGCTTCTCATTCGCTCAATAGCCTTTTTGCAAATTACTATCCCTGCGACGTGAAGGCAAAAGTGAAGGCACGAAAACTGAGACTATTAGATTTATGTTATCTAATTGTACTTATTGAAGTGGATTAGGCCACAAATATAACAAGATGTTACAGAAATGCAATGTAGAAAATAAAGTATCCATCCCTTACAGACCTTACTTGCTTTTTTATTTTTGGTTACACTGACATTTTTTAGGCCGTCCAAAAAAATGGTTCTATCAGGTCAATAGAAGTTGTAGTTTTCAAATGACAGTAACCGTCCCTCCATTGGTATACTTGCAAAATTTAGCTAAACTAGCAACATTTTTGCTGATTCAGCCAGAGTTTGAATCACCAAAGGACCTGCTTCATAATGCAATGAGTTTAAATTCATCATCTGATGATGGTTTTGACATCAAAAGTCAACAAAAACAGCCACAAAATTTTGCAATTGTGGTGTTTCCACTAAATAAGAAATGCAGATAAAATCAAACCTGTTAGATAAAAAAAAAAAAGCCATCGTCTTCCTACAACTTCCTGTTGTTTTCTTCATCTTTTCCATCATTAGCAAGATCCTGTTGTTGATGTAAAAGTTAAAAAAATAAACCAGCCAAAATATCACCTCATCCTAGTGCAAAAACTTAAAAGAAGCACAATTTCTTTCAAAATGGGCTTTTTTCCATTGAGCAAATTTATTTTTGTAATTCCAATTTGCTCAGTTATATGGTCAGTGGAAACAACTATTGTGACTGTGTGAAATGTCTTACTCGATCTTTATCAGTATCTGATTATTATTATTTTTTGCTTTCGCTTCTTCCAGGTGAGAATCTTCATTACCCCTGATGCACCTAAAAGGCCTTTACTAATCTCAAAAGTAGTAATTCGCCTTCATCGTGAATCGATCGCAACTTCTGCAATATTGAAAGTGATCACCCTGAGGTTTATGGGGAGCCTTGCGCACATGGTGCCAGGTAGCTTCGTTGTACAGAGAAAAAAACAAAAATGCCTGTTGAGGCAGAAAACCACCTAACACACACTGACAGAATATCAGTGGCCTGCAAGCAAAGGGATGCTGGCACAGGAAGTGCGATGCTCAGCGGTAGCTGCTGCCTTTGGCCTGCAGACATGAAGAAGGTTGAAATTCAATCAATCACACCCTAGAAGTGACTTCAGCTCTCTCGCTGTGTGTTTATGCGTGTGTGTGTATTTTAGGGTGTGTGAGTATTTACCTTGTCCCGTGCTACAAGTAACACCAGCTGTGAACACGCTCATGTGTGCAGTAACTCGTGCACAAGGGTGAATAATTCTGAATGTGTCTCCACTTTAGAGAATGCCCTTATTTTCTTAGCTCGCTTGTGTATTTGCATGCATGGAGTTTTTTTTTGCAGTTGAATGCGAGTGATTTGACTTTATATTGCTGGAGTTCCCTCAGTTTTTATTGCTTCATCCCCATTAAACTTCGTTCTCAAGAGGAAAGTGGGTGATTATGTGGTGAAATGATGCAATGGTTGCTAGTTTTCAAATAAAGAAAATGAGGCCTCTGCAGCAAAACCGCTATTGTTATTTTTCTGTTAAATGAATCGGTTTCTGAGGGGCAGAGACATACTATAAAACACACCAAACTTTACACAAATGTAAGCCTCTAAGGAAAGGTTTGTATTTCAATTCAGTTACAAATGTGTGTGGCCAAATTGCTGACCTGTACGCCTAATCGTCCATGTCAAGAAGAAAAGGTTTCCAACAGGTCAGTTGACCAAATGACCTTTTTTTTTGTTTACAGTTTTAGTGATTTTACACATGTGGACCTTTAAAGAACTACTCCTAAGTATTTGGTTAGTACAATTGTGTGATTAAATGTTATTTAAATAGTCCAAAATCCACAAGAAGTGGGCCATTTTGGTCCAAAGCTGCAATTTTGTGCCTTTTAGTACTTGTATCTGATCCTAAGGATCTACAGGTAGAAAATTCAAAATAAGACATTTAAGGGTTAAAGGGATTAGTTGAAACAATAGACTTTGTTTTAAAAAGCTTTTTTTTTTTTAGATGTAAAATGAATACAATAAAAATTCTGCAGACATTTCAGGTTTTTAACTAATTTAAATAGTTAAAAACTATTTAAATTAGTTAAAATTTACACGGATTTTGTCACACGGATGTTGCCATGTTGTTTACTGCTGCAATGCATCCTGGGTAGCATGACGAATGCGAGTGCGCTAGTTCCGCCCGACCAGCACAGTAAATTTTGTGCGATGAATGAGCTCCTGCTAGTGGTGTTAGCTCATTTCCATGGTGATAACTCCGAGTAATAGCGTTAGCTCTTGCTAGTAGAGTAAAAAGTAGGCCCCAAGCCAGTCATGTTTGCTTGATTGAGTAGATATCCCGTGTAATTTCACATCCAAACTTTGAGGCAGTTTTTCCCCAAACCATGATCACCAAACTAAAAGGTAACGGTGCTAACGACCACCGCACCACGCAGCCCTTTGTCTAGACGTCAAAAGCTAACTATGGTTTGTACTTTTCCTGCCATAGTTTTTCCACCCATCTGACTTTTTATGTTTGAAAATTCTCAGCTGATGATACATATTTCACTATAAGAAACTCGCAAGAGTAGATTAAGAATAAAACTTTTCTTCTGCAGTGAAAGAAACCCATTTGTTGATCTGAGCCGAAGTGATTGGTTTTCCGTTGCCATGACGAGTTTTACAGGACTTAAGAACAATGGTTCTTTTTGATTGACTGATTCGTTCTGACTTGTTTTATTGGGAGGAATGGTTCCTAAATAATATAACGTCCATTAGAGCAAAACATAATAGCTAGCATATGTGTTTAAAGAAATTTAGTAAAATATGTGTAAGTCTAGAAGCCATGGAGGCAGTATAATGTTTTTTTTTTAAATCCAGCCTTACAGACAACCAGCATGTATCCATGTTGTTGCCTGTGTGTTTCTGTATGCAGAGTAAGTTTCCGTATGTCCGTGTGTGTATCAGTTTCCATAGGGAGGTCTACCTCAGCCTGTCAGTGTGGGTTTCTGTCTTCTGTAAAAGCAAAGGTTAGCTCTCCCAGGAGCAGCCCGCTGCCAAACTGGCCTTTAGACACACAGAGGAGCTGACGGCCGCACGTGCGAGCGACATCAAAATTCACAGGTGCAGCTACATCCGCTTTGTTTGACAGATAAAAGTTTGGAAAAACCACAGTTTGACATTTGAAAATGCTGTCATCTGCAAAGCTGGAAAAAGATGTGCATAAATTCCAGCTTGTCTCCGTTGTCCTGTTGCCCCACTTTCTAGTTTATTTTGGTTCTACCGATCCGATTTGACATTAGAAAACAGAGCATACAATTCTCTGTGACGTTTGCTATTTTCCCAGTAAAAAGTCCTCAAAAAAAGGTTTTGATTAAGGAAACAGTTTTGCCACTTTGTCATTGTATTAGTGTCATAAAAACACTCATGGCATTTTTATCATATGTGATATCATACTGATGGGGGTTTAATAGTTTGAGCTACCCTCTAAAATATATGAATATATTCTATATAGTTGATTTTTTGTTTTGTTTTGCTAGTATATCTATAAGCTATATACACTAGTCTATAGTATGTAAGGTGTAAGACATATCTGATGTGTAGCAGCTACGTTTAGAAAGTCTGCTAGCTTAACCTTGGAAAAGCAAATACCTACCTTGACTTTTGCTTCAGTGCTCTTGAGGGCATGCTAGCTAATATGCTAATGTCATTAAGGCTGCCAATTTCCATTACCCTCTTCAGGTACATCTAGACACATACACATATCAGTTACTAAGGCTGCACACAAGTCGGGTTTAGCTACACAACCACACAAAGCCATTTGGATGGGTGTTCCCTCCCCACATATACAGCACAGAAGCACATATACTGTCCAAATGATCCATACCTGCCAATAATGAGCTGGAGGATAATTGCTAGGAACAAGTCAACCGTAGCCCCTCTGTTATTACACTTTGGTCATCAATATGAAGTGAAGCGTAGGACAGCTTGTGTGTTTGTGTGGACAGAACAACAACACAGACAAAAAGAAAAAAAGAAGGAGGGTATGCAGTGATGCAATTTGGTGGTAACATAAAGAAAAGGCTCTCAGAAGTATGAAACTATGCGAGCAGTTCTTTGAGGCAACAACCCATACTGTGTTCTTTCATTTTAAGAGCACGGAAAAACGAAAATCCAAGTGTGAGATTTTCACCTTTGCATTTGAACCACGCCAGAGTTTACTCCAATTGAACCGAGACCTAGAATTTTCAGAGTTTGATTATGCATTTGCATTTGCCCAAACAAACCCAACATTATTTGCAAATGAGCTAGTGATCAATTAATGCTGACTAAACAGGGCTAATGTGAATGCACCCTCAAGTTTGGGCGGTCTCTGTCTTACCCTGTGTTTTACTGGGGGCCTGTCCGGGATGCATGCTAACTCTTTTCTATCAGTTCTTTCATTTCCTTCACTCTAATTTGTTAATTTTGTAGCTGGAACTCACTTCCTCCCTAATCTTCACAAACTTTAAAATCTGTTTATTTCCAAAACACCATAAAATGTAGAGGGGTTTCTAGTGAGGGTTTAGACTATACATTCATTAAAAGAGTTTCATATTAATCCTACATTTCTCTTTAGTTATTTTTTTTTCCATCACACACTTGTGTCTACAGTCGCAAGCAGTAGCACTTTCACAGCTCAATAGGCCCAAAAGAAATCCAGTCCAAAAGCAAAACCTGTGGAGTGTTTTTGTAAATCACCACCTTCCTAAAGTAATGTCCAAGTCATTTTTTGCCAAAAGTGATTTTGTCACAGAGAAAAGAAAATCACCACATCGTTCTTTAAAAAATATCTTTTCAGTAAAAAAAAAAAAAAAAGACTTAAATAATATGCTGGAAAAAAATTATATTTTATTTAACCAACCAATTGATATGATGCAGAAGCCAGATTAGCATACCCACCATTCACCCACACTGGGTGGTACCCCGCCCAGTTAAAAGAGAGGAAGATTTCCTCAGGGGTTGTGATCTTACTCTAGATAGAAAAAAAATAAATAAAAGGGTTTTCTCATCTCTCGCAATAGTCCTCTATCCCCCTCAGCGCATTCTCTTTTTCAGCTTGCGATTACACTACTGTGTCTATCAATACTGTGAGAAAATGTGAAAAAGAGACTAACTCTCCAGGATCATTCTGCAACGAGGTGATCCTGGCTTTTCCAGATGTGATCAATACAAACCTGTTTGACTCCAAATCACCTCCACTCTAAGCTGCCTGAAAAGATTATGGAGGAGCTAATCCTGAACGATGGTCAGTGGGTCTGTTACCCCCTAGCCGCTCCCCCACCTTGAAGTTGAGGTTTTGAGCCAGACGGCAGCTGCGCAGCTCAAATGATGCATATTAATCATTCAAATGACTTGGAAGGAAATCCTCATTGTGGAGGAGAGGATCTCATAATTTATTACACTCAGCAGCTGGAATATTAGGGGAAAAAACCCCAAAACATCTGGACATATTTTGTGCACAGTATGACAGAAAACAAATAGAAGCAAAAGAGTTATCACTACATTTGTAACACATTGACATGATTTCCTTGTACCTGCCATGTTTCATGCTGCTCCTCTGCTCTGCCCCTCCCTCTCCTGATGATTGCTACCACTGGTTTTAGTGCCTGTATAAACTCCTCGTCCAGCTTTCGAACGTTTCATTTCTTCATTCTTGATTGTGTACCTGACCTATTTCTGCCTCCTGACAATCATCTCCTCCTGGTCCCTGTACTCTGATTCTGGATCTGAATTTTTGCTTTCTGTACTCAGACTCTGATCGCTTCCTCACAGATTGTGGATCTGTTCCGCCTTCTCTTCCTGCCATTTTGCTAACCTGGATCGTTTTACCAAGCATTGATTTTTGGATTGTGGAAATTGTAACCACTAGATGCTTTTGCATTACAAAAGTTCATAAATCTTTGTCTACATTACGCTGATTAAAAAAAACAAACAAAAAACAGTTTTGCAATTGGGGTGTTTCCATTCAATAAGAATAAGATTGAAAATCCTGGCAGTGACAGATTTAAAAACTTCTATGAGACATGTTCATAATGCAGTCATGGCTTTAGCTGCAAACCATCGTCGTCCGATTACTTCCTGTTGTCTTCTTTGACGTTTTTGCCAGGAGTGACATCTGGCTGCTCATCACCTGACTCATGTGACGCAAAAAAGTGTTTCTGTTGCTGACTGTCTGGTTGATTGGTCTTTTGCTTGACCTGTCTGTCTCTGTGTTTCCTGCGATGAACTGGCGACCAGGATGACCCCTCCTCTCTGTTGACCTCTGGAGATAGCCACCATCACCCCTGGCGAAATCACTATGGATATGTGTGTATGATAATGGATAGATGGATGGAACTATTTTGACATGGCTGAAAAACCACCTCATCCTAAGGGAAAATCTTCTTATTTGATGAGTTTCAAAATTGCTGTGTTTCCATGAAGCAAATTTAGTTTTGCAATTTCTGCAATTTTATGGTTAGTGGAAACGCAGCTAGCGTGTGTCCTTCAACTTACCCTAAGATTCCTCCTTTGTACCCTAAGAGCTTGTTTTAAAGAAGATCTGCTGTTTTCCTGATGTGGATCATTTGTCTGTCAAGGACAAAAAGGACACAAAAATCCATTAATATTCTGGTGAGAAGCTACCTTTTGTCTTTTCATGTCTTTTTAACCTTAGTGTATAAACCAATGCATTAACCCCCAATGAACCAGAACCTATGATCCTATCTGTCTCTGCCTTATGCAGGGATGTCTTTCTATCAGGTATAATCAGTCGCCCCTCTAAGATCATTTCTACATCTACTGGTGTTTATCAGACCTTGTGGTCAAAGGAAAGTTCCTAGAGCATGTATGAAGGTCATGACACAAAGCTTAGCCATGGCTAACCTTTATGGAAAATCTCTTCTCAAAGCCACGCCCCCTTTGATTCAGTACCTACAGCATCGTGATCCCTGAGAACGCACATGAACACGATGGATCAACTTGTATGATGTAAAAGGACGGCGATCTTTTGAGGGAACTTCCTTTCTGCATGTATATTTAGGCCTGTCACAATAAACAATAAATCAATTAACCGCATGATAAATGAAAAGAAACTCAATCATTTTCATTTGCTTGATTAATCAATTTTTTCTCTTTTCTCTCTCTCTCTCTCTTTACCAAAAACTGAATATTCAGTCTGGTGCTTTGAGCTCAGCAATCCCTCTTTTTGAAAGATAATTTTGTTTACAAACACTTCATACATAATTTTGTTTTTTTTTCTGTAGTTTTCGTTATTTATTTTGTATATTTTAAATCCCTTCCAGTTCCAGTGTTTAAACGTTCATTAGAACTTAAAGTTTATTGATCTTTGAGAACATGTTCCTGCATTATTATGCCATTATTACTTGTAAATGGTCTGGAAACAACGTTATTGTTTATCGCAATAAGTTATGAAACAATTTATCGTCCAGCTAAGTTTGTTATCGTGACAGGCCTATAAAAGTATAGAACTATGATGTGAAAACAGCCTATATGATATAACTACTGAAGGTCAGAATGTTAGACTGGATGGTAAATTAAAAGCTTTCTTGACTCTTCAAAACATGCAAAGCAAAGTCAAGTTTATTTGTAGAGCAACAAGACAATTCAAAGTGCTTTAGAAAATAAAAACATGATGCAGAAACCAACCAGGAAACAGCAGTAAACATTATATTTTGTCAAATCAAAATTACGAAGCAAATATACATCAAATATATTGATTAGTGTTCCATTTGTTCATCAAAAGTAACTCTAAACAGGTGGGTTTTAGGCTTGATTCAAAGTAAATAAAGTGTTTCAGTAGCTTTGCAGTTTTTTGGGAGTTCGTTCCAGATTTGCGGTGCATAGAAGCAGAAAGGCCGCTTTGCCCCAGCCTGTCGATTTCACCATCACTCATGAAGAAGTCGCCAAAAATGTTTGTAGGTTCAGATGGTGACAACCACTTCTTAGCATCAGCTAAATCTATGCAGAAACAGTTTGGTTTGTTAATTAAAATGCAAACTGGAGCAGATGGTGGCTGCAACAGATGGCCAACAAAAAAAAAAAATCTACTTAATGCCATTTGTGGCATAATCTCATCTGATCTGTGCCTGAAAAAGTTTCCTTACTTTATAAAACAAATTCATGTATCTATAGAGTTATCAGATCCCACAGCCAGACGACGTCTCAGAGCAAGATGAAGATCAGAGCTGATCTCACGCAAGGCAGACTTTTGTTCAAAGAAAAATGTAATTGATGTTAGCTGGTCATTTCCTATGACAGTTCACCCCCCCACACACACACACACACATGCACGCCATCAACCTTGTTTCCTCTGCTTTCAAGCTCTACAATTTCTCTTCAGCTAAACAGTTGTTATTTTTACCCATCAATTTCATCTGGAAGAAATTCCTGAACATTTTTCACAACTATTGTCAAAATCCCTGAGGGAAATCTGGGAAATATAAAGTTGGGGTTTAGGCTTGAAGTGGCGTAAACAAAAAACATAATAATAATCTTCAGCTATGTAGCGTTTTTATTAGCGAGTGCCTTTTTAACTCAACATGTCCCCTTTAACACCTATTTAAGCGACTGTGTTTTCTAACTGATCAGCCCTGATGGTAAAAATCAAAGAGCAAGCATAGAAGAAGACAAGTGTGAACACAATTAGAGGAAACACTGAAAAGATTTAAGAGTTGCAATGCCATTGGAGACAAGAAGAGCTCTCCTCTCTCATCTATTTTCACTTAGAATCCGTTTCCATCAATACCGCAGACATTAACCTCGAGGATGGCCATCTTCTGTCGATGGAGCCCATTGTGTCTTTGGAGACTCTCACATCTTCTCAGCTCTTTCCTTACTCGATGCCACCTTTTAAAGTTTTATTTTTTAAGGAAACAGCGAGACCTGCGTGTCTCTCAGTCAAATACGGTCATTTCAACCGGCCGCAAATTCATAATTCTATTGCGATTCAGAAATAAGTCCACAAAAAAAAAAGTCTACAAGTCGAGCCTTTGTCATTGCAACAACCGTCACATCAGATCACAGTTCATAGGTTTCCTCTGCATGATCTCCGATGAAAGCAAACAGAGATCTCTGGCTGCCTCCCTCCAGAGTAAGACGTCTGACTTCCTCAGAAACAGTTGGGATCGGCGCTCGCACCTCCCACACTCCCACCCACTCAGGAGTCCCCCCAGGATTGTGTGCTCATCCCCCTATTGTTCTCTCCTTCCACCCACGACTGCAGAACAAGAAAAGAAAAGAACTCTTAAGTTTAATAAAGACACTGAAGAGTGAGGAGACTTTATATCATGAGACAAGTACCTTGGTAGACCATGGAAACTGATGTAAAATAAAAATGTTGAGAATCAAACAAATATCTCTCATATGTCCAAATAAATGTATTAAGATTCCATCAGATTGTGGAAGCTAGGTACCTGAACTCTTCCTTTGTAATGTGACTCTAGTAGTAGATACGTATGCCCACAAATAAAATATGTGACTGTTTCACATTGGGGGTCTCTACCAAGCAACTAAAAATCAAACACACCCGAGCCTCATCATGCTGACCCTCTTTGACAACAATGTTTAATGAACCAAACGGACATATTTAATTTGCATTCCCAAATTAAGTGTCCTTGAAAATGTACCATAGATTTACACCCCTTAAACTATTCTACTTTGATATGTTGGACTCCAGTTTTATTCTATGCAAACTGCCAATCACCACAGAGACATCAATGACCTATAAAGCCGATGAAGCTGGAAGATCCCACGTGGGAAAAGTCTCTTCGGACCGTCTGTCTCCCCTCACAGGCCAGTTCATACTAGCGACACATTACCAACAGAATTAAGTCACTTTACATCTTGCAGGCAGTTCTCACCCTATAAAACAGAGGTTGGAAAATAATCTAACCTCTACATGTGATCATGTAGATTAACAGGGATGAAATCAAAATCGGTTCTTCCAAAACCAAGACCATGGATTATGACCTCAAAACATTGAAGGTAAGACTGGATTTATGTTTGGCCAGCTGGGTTACACAGTAGCATGAAAGTGACTTATTTCACATTGTGGTGGATGATGACCCGTTTTTATATAAATATACTAAACTAATCTAAATTTCCTGATCCCAATTGCCTATCTAGTTAACTGTTTACTTATTTTTATTTGTCCATTTTCAAACAGTTTGGGGTTGACTTCAGTGAGTAAGGTCTCCTTGTAGCCATCTTCTCTTTTTCCCACTTTGGGTGTTAATTGAACCAGAACTTTTACCAGGGAATATTAATTTGGTTGGGGAGTAACCTGCATAACTGATGTTTGATTAATTGGTTTGGTTAATAACAGGACACAATTTGAACCTCAATTTGATGACACTAATACTTATTTGCATTTAAACTTCACATGTTCTGAGCAGAAGTGCTTAAAACGAGGTTTGTTTTTGGACACATTGACGGTCAAAATTATAATCTACAAATGACTCTGTAGTCTGACTTAATGGGTAATGCAACCCAGGCCCAAATTTTGCTTTAATCTTAAATGAAACGAGTGCTGAAAGAACGATGCCCGAGGCTGATGGTGAGCAGGCTTCTAAAAGTGTAACAAAAACTCCTACCTTTTATTTCTTTCCTTTCTAATTCCTTAAGTCATTTAGAAGATGGACTCCATCCCCTTTTTTTCATTAGTTTCGAGGAAAGCCCATAAAGGGCCGAGCTTGAAAAGACTACGGACCGTGCAGAAATTTCAAGTGGTGAATTATTTGGTTTAGAGGGCAAATTCTCTTCTGCGCTCTCCTCCCTGCCCGTAGCGCTCTTTTCTCATTATCCCATGGTTTCTATCTGCATGAGAATTGCATATCAGTGACTCACAGAGTCGGCATAGCAGCTGCCAATGATGCCCACAGCATTTTCAGATAGCTTGAGATTGGCATATATTAAAAGGGATTGTGAAATGAGGATGAGAGAGAGATCAATGGCAGGAGCAAAGAGGATTAATGCCACACATGTGCAGAGGTGAAGACATTGCTGGAATAAAAACAAGGCAGCGGTTGTTGCTTTACCCCACAGGACCAATAACTTACTTAGGGATACTTGTTCTGACACGCCTGTAGGTCTAGAGCACCTAGCAGGCTTATAAGCTTAGTGGAATACAGAACAAACCTGTCAATATAACAGAGTAACAAGCCAATGAGTGGGCAAAACAATCACAGTAACTCAAGGGATGAAAATAGCCTTAATATTTTCCCTCAAATAGAAAGAAGGCAGAGCATGAAAGGCAGAAAACTGTTTACTTGCACTTTTACCAAGGCATTATCCATCCCTTCCTTCTGTTTCAAGGACACACTTTGGGATTGGAATTGTTTTCAACCTGGCAGAACAATCAGCCGGGTTCTTAGCTGGCAGAACTGGACATGGCAGTTTAGTTGACCAATCTACATGTGTATAGTGGAACCTTGTAAGGATGCTGCAGGAGTACTGGGATGCTTTCAATTATATTTTCACAAATGGCCAAGTGTTTTTAGAAAACTTTTATTCCCCTTCACTGAAAAATCTCAGGTTTTGTTTGCCATATATTAGAAATGATTTCATAAGAACAACTTAAATGGTACAATAAAACAAAAAGTGATAATTTCTTTTAGGGGTTGAAATACTTTTTCACAACACTGTATGTGTTTTGCCATAAATGTGATATTTGAGGTTGGAGTTAAATTTGGTCTCTGAAACATGGGGGAATAAATGACACCTTTTCTCCGTAGCATTACACTTAAAGCTTTTCCCCCTTTCAACCGCGGCTCACATGAATCCCTCACACCTCTCTTCATTTCCACAGAAAGAGACAGCTTGGAAGAGAATGAGATGAAGGGTGATAAAATCTGGTGTAAAAGGGTGTAAAGCTCATCTGTAACAGAAAAAGACAAAAAGATTGCTATAGTCTTTTAAAACGACAAGCTCTCTTCACTTTTTACTCGCTTTAATCTAAATCCAGACGGACAGAAGAAGGGCCTCTGAGAGGGAGAGCTGTGGAAACTGGGAAGGAAAAAGCAAGACATGATGGACGGACAGATGTGAAAGGCAGGAGAGGTAAAAGAAAATGTGGATTCGAGAAAACGGGCTGAGTGATGAAGATGGAGCGCTGGGAGACAGAATAATATCAGTATCATTTTGTTTTACATGGAGCTGAAAAGAACATAATTGATGGAAAAGTGACAGACGAGACAGTAAAATGGATATAAAATCTATCATCTACCATGTTCGATCCTATTCAATAAATGAGAATAAGCCTTCTGATGTGAAGTGTTAGTCTGATTAAAAGTACCTTTTAAAAATATCAAACATATTGAACATGACCTTCATAAGCCCTGTTTCATATTTCTGTTTCAAAGTTTTTTTATTATTCTCATATAAATATTATAATCTTAAATGTAATCTTTTCATGAACTGCAAGCAGAAAATTATTATATTTCTGTTTGGAATTAAGCTAAATATGTTTTTCTTATCGATGGAGTTACTCGCACAAATGAACTTTTCAATAATATTCTGAGTTGTTGAATATAATAGCATGCATATGTGTATGCATAACACTATATGACATTATATATAAATGTATAATGTCATACAAATGAACAGCTGAACTTAGAAAATCCTTGCAAAATAAAGTCTTAGATCTTGCAGCCAACCAGTAGTGGGCACCGCTAACTACGATGTTAGTTGCGTTGACCCTAAAGCGCTAATTGTAAACATTAGTTCCGCTAATGCTAAAGCTTTGACTTCAATTCAAACTATCGGCCCTGCAAAGGCGACAACTTAATTTTGACATGATAATTTACATCTTCTTTAATCCCCTTACATATTTTATTTATTTATATCTTGCGCTTTACTGTCTGTGTTTTATTTCTTTCCTGTAATTTTATTGTTTGAAATAGTTATTGGGGAAACTATTCCCCAGTAGGAGAGGAGAACGAACTGCCTTCACCCCTTCAAATTAAGAGCATGAAAAGAAATGTCTAACTATTTAGAATTCTTAACTGTTGCTAACTGTATACTTAATTTAGGAGAAGCTAAGGGCACTAAACCTTAGCTTCTGCTAACCTTTAGCACAAGTACTAAAACTCTAAACAATAGCATTAGCTCTGCTATTAGCTCATAATTAGGAGAGTATCATTCAGTCTTTTGCTTTTCAGGATTCCTGCAGTCTGGAAAAATGTGGAAATGAAATCTGTGAAAAAAGTAGCATTTCCAGATGTTCACTATCATAATAGTGTAACATCCATCCATTCATTTGCATGTGTTTATACTGAAATGAATTGTGAAAACATGCAGAACCCTCGCTATAGAAATGTGTTGAAACCATTCTGCTTTGCTGGTACATTTGTAAATGCCAAGGAATGACAAAATACAGAACGAAAATACAAGGAGATCCCACCTTTCATAGAATGTTGCTTACTTTGCACTTCAAAGGAGAAATATTTTCCCAAGGGACTTGAGTTAAATTATGAATGGATGTTACAGAGAACGAACAGAAGGAAAAGGTCTACACAGAGCCAACACACACACAAAAAGAAGAAATCAAACGAGAAGCGTGCAGAAAAACTGAGGAGCCTGTAACGGCTTTGAAGAGGAAGGAAAATCCCCTCTGCTCACCAGTGTCTCCCAAAGCATACCTGAGCAAAACATCAACTGACCTGCAAAATTACCCCTATCTGCATCCCGGCATGGCAACAGCTGCACCAGACGTATTCGGCTGTGCTGCGGTTTGCCCCCGAGAGCAAACCAGATGTCACAGATGTTACTCAGCCTGTGCACAGAGGCATAGATGTCTCAAATCAACCACAACCTGAGTGCAACTGCCACTCAGAAACCATGTAATCCTGTGCCCAGGGCAAGTCAAGGAACCATGGAGGGGAGTGGACAGATAAATCCCTGCTGTCATTCATGTAAACTAGACCTCTGTGAAAAAGAAAAGACAGCAGAAACAGCTGGAGAACCTAACAGTGAAATTATA
This sequence comes from Brachyrhaphis roseni, assembly GCA_903066815.1. NCBI lineage: Eukaryota > Metazoa > Chordata > Actinopteri > Cyprinodontiformes > Poeciliidae > Brachyrhaphis > Brachyrhaphis roseni. The sequence continues at coordinate 24,369 of CAEFZY010039965.1, forward strand.
GCTAACTCCCTAGAATGACAAGGCAAAGTCCATGCAACATATTTGCTGACCTACAACAACGAGTAAACTTAGAGAGCTGTTCTCCTCACAGTCTCGACACCAGACCTGGTTCGTAGTCTTAAAGAGCTCTGTGAGATGTGTTGTTTCATTGGTCAGAAGTATGTACGCATGTTCATAAGACCCACCTGTGAGAGGTTACGTACGTTATTCACAAAGTATCTTCAACGATTGTCAAATGACAATTTTATTCTCAACCAACACTTTCTCCTCCAAAGAATCTGTGAATTCATGCATATTCATCCCTGTCATGTCTTCTGCCGCCACAGTTTTGTCTATCAGGAAATAACACCTATATGCAGAGTGTGATGTAAGCTGAAGTGAGAAGGGTGTCTCCAGGTGGTCTGCATTCATAGAAGGTGTGCGCGATTACAAACAGCCTGCAACCACGTGACCGCACATCGTCTGTTCGGCTTCAGGTGAAGTATTGGAGAGACCTAACCTCCTGTTAGTTTTATACAACTGTATCTTTGCGTGGTACTTGGTCTTGAAAGATTTGGATGCAGGAGACCTTGAGGATTCTTCTATAAAGCTCTCTAAACAATGTAAAACTGGACTTATTGTGCAGGTGGCATCCTATCAGGCTCTTGAAAGTGACCCACAAATGTTTGTAGAAGGAGACTGCATGCCTAGATCCAAAATCAATGATTTAAATGGGTGAGCCACGGCTATAGAGGATATATTTATCTTTTAGGCGTGGTTCATTAAAAGCCTGCAGTGCTACAGTCCTTCCAAGGTTCTCCCAAACACTAGAAGTAGCAGAAACGTCGTGAACGAAAGACGATCGAGGTTGTGCTTCGGAGTACCGTCCACTTCCAATGTTCCTTGGTTTCACGTCAACCTTGGCTCCGAGAGATGAAACAAATCCCACAGCGCTCACATCTTTTTCCCTCGCTTCTTCCTTTTATTTGAGATTTAAACAGTTGGACCAACTTGGCAAGTTGGGCAGTTCTAAGTGATGTGTTTCATATCTGGTAGCGGAAAAGTCATTCCAGCTCTTTTCTGACCCCTGATGTGTTTCACCAACTAACCAACCTTCCATTCCCAGACGTGCTGGTGCATCTCTTCTGTTGCAAGATTGAAATGTACGTCATTGGCTGTCCAGCCTTTTACAAGTAAGACAAATGATAGAGCTTTGGCATGCACAGCCACATTTTCTCTCCATTTAGAAGGTCCAGATGGAATAATGGAAGGAAAAATTAAAATGGACAAGTGGAAACAAGAAAAATCCATTCCGTCTGTCATGGTGGACATGATCTGATTTCATGGTCTCTTTTGAGGGAAAAGAACTCAAAAGGTCAACTCTGTTTACAGCCAAGCTCCTATAAATTTATTTCCACTGTGCATAGGTTAACAGAAACTACCCGTTTTGGATTTTTTTACACCGAAGACTATGCATAATAAGAAAGTCTCTCATTGTGCGCTGTAATCATTTTCCCCACCAGCCGATCTGCTACCGTGTGTTGTTATACACACACTATATTGTGTAGAAATAACCTGTTTCTCATTAGCACACGGGGAAATGCCATGGTCAGCTTTGCTGAGATGTTTGTTCTCTCTTTAGTTGAAAGCTTGGAGGCTCAAAGAGCAACGGCGAAGCCACTTCCCTCTATTTAAGGGCATGAGAGTGGAGGAAACACCGGCTGATGAACAGGACTGCTGTCAGTGACTTCAGCCCGCACCTGAGCGCTTCAGTCAAGCGAAGTGAAAGAAAACACTGAAGCACAAAAGACACGCAATGTATTTACAGGACCTCTCCAAAGTAGTCACACCACTTGTTTGCTTATATTCATGTGTTACAGTGAGATAGTCCAACTCCCCATTAAAAAAAAATATGTGTCTGACTGATCTTGAGCTATTTTGCAAAGGCAAATTAACTAAAATTTCAATTTCTTGGCATGTACGATTATAATCTCCACAGACATCTACTATTCTGTGTTGGCCTATGAATAAAACTCCAGGTAAGCACTATGAAGTTGGTGATTGCAACATGAAGTAAAAAAAACAAAAAACATTCAGGAGCATGGGGGCTGATGAACTTTATTGCTTAAGCAGCAGGAAGTACAATACTCTGTGCCTCGAGTTTAATAAAACTCCAGGTCGACCAATGAGATTAGCCCAGTTTTTATCAGCCAACTCTCCCTGGACAATCTGGAGAGGTTTTACCAGGTTCTACGGAAAAAAAAAAAAAGGAAGCCTCTACCCTCTCTGCTGCTCGGTTTGTTTTCCATTAAAGCAATATTTCAGCAGTCTGATCCTGACAGAATGATTGCATTGATGTCTTACATCTTTGAAGTCAAACTGCAAGCCTCTGCAGAGCATTAACCCAGTTTTCATTACTGTGGATTTCATTTCTTCATCATCCTCCTTTTTTTTTATTAAAGTAAATACATTATTTAGATCTTTATTTTATTCTGGGAGATTCTGCTGAGGATGCGTGCCTCCTCCCTCTGCAATACCTCTTTACTTTGACACAATAGACCTTGATCGATAGCTGCAGACCCCAGGCATGACTGGGTTTAAAGGCTGATTCTTACTGATGAAGAAGTTTGAGAAAGTATTTTCTGTGGTGTATTTGTAACTACATCGCCTTTCATGGCAAGTACCTGAAAGGCGATGTATATGCTACATGCTACATACAGCAAGTAGCATAAAAGCTACATGCTGTATGATTCTTTTTTTTTTTGGAAAAGTGCTAATGTGACAATGAGGTTTTGAACAGTTGACATAAGACCTGTGCTACATATAGCAGCTCTTTAACTAAGTTTACATTGAAAGGTTCAATTCAAATCAATTTATTTACATAAACAAATATAGATTAGTAGTTCCTGGAGGGTCGAGCTGACAGCTAATAAGGGTTGAGATGCTTACATGATCCTTTAAACAATCCTAACTTTTGGAACAGAGATCTGGGATTCTTCAGACCGAGAACCTTGTGTCTAAAAAAAGTTTTTTAATGTAACCAAATGTGGAAGAAAATGAGCTGCATTTTGCAAAATGTCAACTCTCGTCACGTATAATCGTGAAGCAGCATGAAATTGTCACTGAATGCTAACCTTTAGCAAAAAAAAAAAAGTAAAGCTTTTCTTTAAAGCAGAGTATGGCATAATGTAATGCTGATTTTTGCTGAATAATGTGATATAACTTTTTATTTTACTCTTTGTAAAGTAACACTTCCATTAAACAAATGAATATTAGCTAATAGCAATTAATTAGTCAAGCACAGTGGGGAGCAAACTTCCGCTACGACACTAATGGTGAAGCTAATTTTCCGAATAACAATTTTTTTGCTAACTTTGAACTTTTTAGCTTGTCCTAAAAAAGCTTTCCAAATAAATTCTAAAGTACTTGGCTGTTTCATAAGACAAAATTATATTGGTGCTCCAGAGATCACTTTAATTGAAGTTAGCAATTTAGCATTAGCTTCTGCTAAATGCCGTGTTGGCACAGCGCTCTCTATAGTTTGCACACCATGGCTATCTGTACCTTTAGCACTTTAATAAGTTTACAATTTTCTGAAAATTTAATTTTTGTACTTGAAGGTAAAGTATTGTTTTTAAGACAGGTCAGAATCAGAACGCAGCAAAAATCTGAACATATTTTAATATTTCCACTCTTCAAACCCCTATTTAGTGTGTTTGCAGTTGTTTTGCCCGTTGAGCCAACTGTTTGTCTATATACAGTCACTTCCTGTTTTCTTTCTGGTTACTATTGTAATGTTAACTTCCTAAATTTGCTTGCTCTGTAAAATTTAATTGAGAACATCTTTTAAGATTTGGTCCAAATGACTGAGGCGAACCCCTCCAGACAGCCAAATATTACCACCTCTGATGAAATGCTTTAAAAAAAAAAAAAGTCTCTAGTGTGATCATGGCCACTAGCTACAGCTGCCCTCAGTCTGACATTTAACATGACCTTTTAAATAAGTGTCAGTAGCAGAACATTGCCCCAGGTGCTTCTTACTATTGAATACTACGACTCGATTATCCCTGTCTTTTTAAGTTCTGTCACACTGGCCCTGCTAGCACAAAGCGAGCAAACTGACGGAAGTCGCTGAAAGTCTTGTTGCCAAGAGTGTTTAAGTTGAACGTAGGACCGCCCATAATCCTGACAGATACATTTATGTTTTACAAGCCAGAAGATAGAACCTCAAATGAAGATTTCATGTGGAATTAACCCACCAATCATCTCACTTCTGTGAACTGGAAGAGACCTGATGGCATGTAAATCCTACATTGTCCCTCTATAGGAGAAAGACAGATTTATATGACCATCATTGATCTTGGATATCTCTAGAGAGTTTGATAATGAATAGAAGTGTTTCTAAAGTGACCTGGAGGAAGTACAATGAACCCCCACCTATTCATAGTTCAGTAATCATGGACTTGCTCGCAGAGAATATCTAAACTATTTAAAAAGGAGTTTTGGGAGCTGGAATAACATTGCACAATGCTAGTTCGCATGCTGGCTGGCATTTGTAAAAGCAGCCAGTCAAGGACCTGCATTTATTTTCATTGATGCTGATTGGCCCTATCCCAAAGAGCAAAGATAAGACAGACTGTAGATATCAGCTTCTGCGCTCAAACCCGTGCTGTGTTCATACTGAACGTGATTAGAGTGTCAGGGCTGTGTGGTCTACAAAAAGTCTATGACTACGCATTTCTGAGGAACATCGAGAAGTCTCACAGTGTGGTTGGCGCTGTGTGTTTTAAGTGTTGAAAACAGATAGACTGTGAAGCTCACCAAACTCAACACCACTGAATTACATGGTGAATTCAAACACGCCTGACAACCATATTCTCCTGCTTTCAGGAACCGAAACCAAGACACTCAATATTTTATCCGCCATTGTACAAAGAGACTGGGGACAGATGAAAAAGGCAAGAGGCTCTTCCACTCTTTGCTCGGTCACGTGCTTAGAGAAATGTTGATGGTCAATATCAAGCATCTGATTTCAAAGTGCAAAAGCGTCAAACTAGAGGTGTTGGACGTGTTTTTGACGCGCAAAACGCATTCAGTCTGAATGCAGCATAAAGCTAACAGCGGAGCTGGACCCTTTCACCTGACATCAACCCAAAGCATACCAGGAAATCCACGAAGTACAGTTCATTACTGTTTTTGTATGAACAAGTCCCTCAAAAATGTTATTACTAAAATTGGAGAGAAGAGTCAGTTTTTCTCTGATGGAGGACGATTGTAAGAAGCAGCCCACTGAAACTTCTGCAGTAGGGACTCCTGGTTACTCCCTTGGTTAGAATAAACATTTTATTTGGTATCTTTTTGCAAAATGAATAAAATAAGGATAATTTTGGTGTTTACCTGTAAATGTAAATTTATTTAACCACAAAATTGCTACTTCATGATAGGTAACTTGGATAGAAACAGTACATACAAAAATACCAATATAAAGAATTTGACATTCACAAAAACAAGTCATAGATATTCTTCCTTTATTAAAACATTTTTCTGGGGAGGAGAATTTTGGTTGCAGTAACACACAGTAATCCAGGAAGCCTCTGGGACGCATTTTAATCGGTTTAGCCGAGTGAGGAAAACACAATTTAAAAACAGATGAAGACGGCTTGTAATTTGTGCAGATAATTACATATTCGCTTACAGAACATTTTTATAAATGTCGAGATGCACCCCCACAAAACATTCAGTAGCTCATCTCCTTGTCCTTTATAGTTATGGATATACAGAGCACACACAACACCAGCACAGCAGGTTTTATATTCCATGCACTTGTTAATTTACTCCACTGCCTCTTATTTCTTTATCCTATTTTGGGACTGTGTTGTGTTGCACTAAGGTCACATTCTTCAAGTAATTATCTACAAAGCTCACAGATTAAATTATGTTGACTCATAAAAGGCATCAAATTTTAAGAACCCAATCCAGATGAGTCTATACTGTGTGTACATTGTTAAATGAGTGAATAAACGCAGCCAGCTGAGATTTATTTAGGGTATTTTATTATTCCTTGTGATTTCTGCACCCTACAACCACAGAGATCAGCTTAGTGTGAAGCACTTCCTGCTGACTCCCTCTGCAATTACAGGTATGCATAATCCTAATTTCTATATGTAATTTAACGAACCTTCCTCAGTCAAAGAGATTTGAAACAAGACGGGGGTAAATGATTACAGAAAGCTGCACAGAGCTGAAAACACTAACTTGTCAGTCTGTGTGTCAAAATAGTGGCTGACAGTTTCAGTGTCATTATCAGCAAACTTTAAAATTCATCTTAACATGATTTTACTGTCTGTGGAGTTGTGGCTCTGCATCACTGTGGGTGAAACAGTCCATGAATTCACTTATGTGCAATGAAGATTAATGGAGTAACTGGAGTAATTATTGAACACACTAGCAGAAATGTGTTGAATACTTTGTGGAAAAAACAACAAAAAAAACAATTTGGGAAGTGGAACTGTGAAAGTTTCCAGTATGGTGAAATTGTGTTCTTTAGACTTTCATATTGTGACTAATACATTTCTTGCTGAACTTTTATGTGAAGGTCTCTTTGCTTTTACCAACTGAAGCACAATGTGTTATATTTTGGTGGAGAGAGATTTTCTTCTACAGGTAATCAGTTAATATTAAACTAGATGAAAGTGAGTTACTTTCCGTAATGATTCTAAATATTGACAGATTGCACCTGGTTTCTTGGTTTTCTACAGCTGCGATTCCATTCCAAATGTGCGCAAAACTTGGTCGATATTCTGCTAATGTCAAAAAAAAACACAATTTTGCAACTGCTGTGTTTCCATTAAATAAGAAATGAAATTAAAATCACAAATGAATACGTTTGTTCACGCGATAAGTCATTAAAAACACCACACTATCATCATCCTCCCACTATTTCCTGTCGTCATCTTCTTCATGGTTTCTGCCAGCAGTAAAGTCTGGCTGTTGATCATGTGACTCGTATGATGTGAAAAAAGTGTTTCCATGGGAGTTTTGCTAAATACTTCCATTTTAATACAATAAAAAAAAAACCTTCATCCTAGCTCAAAATCTTTTTTATTGAAAAACTTGACTTTTTTTTTTAAATAGGTGTGTTTCCATTAACCTCAAAATGTCAAATTGTGCAAATATATGGTTGCCAAAAGTGATTTTGGAAAAAAAATAAATAAATACCTCTTTCTTTCTAAAAGATATTATAGACACAAAAAAAAACACTTCTGGCAAAATAGGACTTAGGCCATTATTTTAGGAAGGTGACAATTTACTGAGAAAAATATTTATGTTTAGTACTTATTTCACCTGCTACATATCACTGGACATAGACCAACAACTCCACCGAAGGAATATGCTGTGATTGCTTAAAGTGATGAATTTGCATTTGGAACTTATAAAAGTACTTTCTGAGAACAGACCCAATCCTCTGCTCTCTGTTGTGACAGTCATGCCGATGTTGTGTCAGATCAGAGTAGCGTACATGCAATGAGTACGCATGCGCATTAAGAGGACATTTAGAGGAGCTGCCAGTTCAACATACACGATAAGATTCAATAAATTGTTTTCAATGATAACTAGATAGATGTCCATGCATTGTTGTGGTTTCAAAGTGTATTTAAAGCAGGGTCTAGCTCTACCTACAGTCAACTACAAAACATGTGCCATATAAAACTCGCCTCCCTGTTCCTTGATGATGGTCTGACTAGCAAGTCGGGATGCCATATAGCTGTTAATAACCAAGTGTATGACAATCTAATGTCTTCGTCATGATGTTATGTTGCTGATTAAATAAAAGCAAGTGCTAATGACAATCTATACTTGTCTGACGGATACAGCCGTCAGTTTGTGCTATGCGTATGATGATCTGACTCGGGTCAGAGTGGTCTCTCCAACAGACCCATGCGGTGCCAGTCAAACCTGCTGAATCAGCTGTAAAGAAAAGTTTCAAAGAGTCAACAATGCAGGACGCAGAAAAGACACAGCTGACGGGTGGTCCAATAAACCAATACTCCTGACATGGCCCCGGCGTGTAAAAAGGCCATTTTACTGATTTCTATAGGTGATTTATAAATATTCATGAAGCTTCAAACTATTTTTAAGAGAGTCCACGCTTATCCTCGTGAAAGCATTGACAATGCGGCTGAGTTTGTGTGTAATAATGCAGGAGGTCTACAGCTCTGATCATCCTTGTTAAATTTGTTCTAACCATACGATACTGCCAGCAGCTGCTGTCAAATTAAAAATAAATGAGTGACTGTAACAAGAGTGTGATCTGGCACTGACTGAATGAACGAGGGTGACAGATCTTCTTGCACCTGTGTGGTTTGTTATAACCAATCACATCAGCGTAGGAAGGAGAAGAGAAAAAATAAAAGGTGTTGGCAAGAGTTCCCTAATCTTTCTGAAGTATTTAAGTTTAAAACTTTAATCGTCGTGCAACATCGTGCCACTTGACACTTCGCACAGCAAAGGAATTAACCCACTTCTCCCTCACTATGGAGTCGGGGCCGCAGGAGGCGACGCGAACTCTACGCCGCTCTACGTGGAACCACATGTTCCTCTTCTACTTCCTCACTTCGTCTTCACCAATTCCTCTAGTTCATTTCCTCCTGGGCTTCATTCCGCAATGAGGCCTTTCATTAGAGGAAACACCCCATTGTGAAGATGAGACGCCTTTTGGATGTGAGATACAAAACAGTTCATTTTTCTTCTTGTCACTTTACCTCACCGTTTTCTCTAATCACTGCCTGCCACTCGCTTTCCCCCCCCACCCCCCGTCTTCAGACGATTGGTTTCGAGATTCTCAGCCTGTGCAGGTTTTCAGATTTTCCGGGTGTCCTTTTGATATGGAAATGAACTCCACTCTGTGTCACAATAGCTGAGTTACAGTCCTGGTAATGGTGGTTGAGACGCTCTCTGTCTGCTTTTCTACTCTCATAAAAACACTATATTACAAAGGAAGAGATTATACAATCACTCTAATCATTATTCATAGTTTTCTCTTGAGCCTTATGGATTTTTCATGTCTACAGGCATAAAAGTATTTGCTCCCTTATGTGTTTCTTCCTGTTTGGGCTTCATTATCACACTTCAACTGAATGAGATCATCATAATTTTTATATCAGACAAGAATGACGTGAAGAAATACAAAAACAGTTTTCAAAAGATAATTTTGTATATCCTCCTTCCTGAGACAAGAATTGCGACAGTGTATGAGGGCCATGTAGATAGATATTTTCTAGAAAAAACACAAACATTTCTGAGCTTCAAAAGGTCAAAAATTTGCAAAAAAAAAAAAAAAAAGCAATTTTTAAGGAGGAAACATGGCCGTTTATGAGTCTGAAAATTCCTGCGATGGACTGGTGACCTGTCCAGGGTGACCCCGCCTCTCGTACGTTGATAGGCACCCACTATCAACGTGTGTTAGTTGATTGTGTGTTAGATGAATGGACGGAGTTTCAACGTTTCAAACTTTTTCTAGAAGATGTTAGTTTTATGGAGGAAATTAGCTTTTTTCCCCTATCTACAATAGCCCTGACACACTGCCATAAAGAATTAACAATGATTAACTATATTCTTTTTTTTATTTTCATTTTCACCATCCACACCCAGACCTGATTACAACTACACCTAGAGAATCAAGAAATCAAAAGCAGAACATGTCTGGCAGCATTAAGTTGGTACGGGTTGACATTTATAACATTTTTTATTGACAAAAAATTTAATTTATCATTTTCTTGATACATTTATATTGATGTTAAGCAAAAAAGATCTGACAGTATTATCAACATGTAACTTTTGCTATTTTCAGCACAATTTGCTCTACGAGAACATCAATAAATGTCCGAAAGTACGAAAAATATGATTAAATACAGTTATTGTGCACAGTTTTAGTGACATAAAACACATTTCTCTAAATAACTGGCGTCATGAAGAGGTTTATTTCAAATGGGAATATTTTTTGAGAGCTATGAATGATGTGCCATGAAGTTTACAATTACCTACAAAGATAAATGATAAATAGCTTTATATTCATTTTCTATTGTCACAATAGTACGACAAAATATGATCACATCTAGTTATGAGAAAGTTTCTAGTTGTGCTTTTAATTTTTTTAATAACTGTTTTTGACGAATATTATGTCTCATATTAAGGGTGTTTATTGTTTAAACGTGTTTTGTATCTTGTTATATTGAGAAAGTGTCTTTCTCAATAAAGGTCTTTATTTCATTATAGCGAGACTGTTTTTCATTTTAACTAACTTCACCTCTCGTGACAAAAAATGTCAACGTCTTAGCTATGGTTGTGTATCTGGTGACAACAAAATACTGCTCCTGAATTTATTCCGGCAGTACGCTCCGAGTACGTTTGTTTTTATTGCTGTGTGGAAATTGATAAGATCATTGTGACTTTATATTATACAGTCTACACCTCGTGAAAATGACTGACATAAATACCAAACCAAATTTATGTGAATGGAGAAAATCTTTTGAATATCTCATTTTGGTGCCACTGAATTTAAAAAAGGTTTTAAGAGCTAGGCAGAAAATCTTGCCTCTTCTTTAAGACTCTTGACCACACCTTGTGTGTGAATTTCTTATTTGCCTAAAAACTGACCTTTGAATCAGGACAAGAAAGAAATCCTGGAGTTCTGACGAGTTTTGCTTGAGCAGGAGAACTTAGAACCCAGACAGAACAAAAGCAGCTTTTAATTACAGTGACAGGAGATAAAAGACGTATCATACTGAACGGTTTCCCACAAAGTGAGGACTGGGATCGAGGAGTGATGTAACACTGCAGCACACTGACATCACAGCAGGATAAGGTTGAAATTCTAATCACTCTCAGTCTTTGTGGCAAACCTGAGCTGATGAAATGTGTTTGACCTCTGGGCGTTCCTTTCTGAGGTAATGAAATTCTGAAAGAAAGCCAGGCCATCGGGGAAGCACCTTAATTTCCCTGTTCAGTTTAAGGTCTTAACTCTAACCTTCACCAGCGCTCTGTTTTATTACTGAACACATTATAACTGCGGGATATGATGGCACAGACTAGAGTTCCTGGGTTCACAGGGGACTGCTGGTGGAAAGAGTAACATTTCATACATGGTTAGAATTGGTGTAAAATACAATGTTTCATTGGCAAAGACTGGCTTTCCAACCATAAAGTGCTCCAGTTCTTTGTGACTCCAGGACCCAAAGACATGAAATCAATAATCACTCAGTGATTTTGTGGGTTTTTTTGAAGAAGCATTATTTTGGGATATCTGTAGGCCTGTAGCTTAGTTAAAGGGCTTGTTTCACCACAATGCTTCATTACAATGTTGCTAATAATGTTGATCCAAAGTATATAAACTAGATACTCCTATTCAGGGTTGGTATATAAGTATGTAAGTATCCACTGGTCTAATTTTTTCTGGATTCCAAGTTTGTTTTAATTATTTTTCTGGGTTAAAAGTGAATACTCCACAGTTTCTAATAGGGCTGTAGTGATACAATAATCTCACAATACAATATACTGCTCACGATACAACATATATCGCGATATTCGGCAAATGATATGGTTCAATACACTTAAGCTTTTCTGAATGATTTGAGGGACAGAGTGATTTTAGTGACATTTTGTGACTGTTCCACAGACTAGGATTTAATTAATTCAACTGAAAACTGATTAAAAGCACCAACTACACAATACCCGGCTCTGGTTAGACAGAGACTTAAAGTTGACAGCTGGACAAAATGAATCAAAGAAACGGTGAAAAAACTTGTTTCCTTTAATTGAAACAGTGCAAACTGTAGCTTACATGCTTTTGTAAAGTAAATAAAGTGCAGCAAGTGCCCTGTTCTGAACAGTTTCATTGATAGCTTCTTGATCTTGACACTTAACATCTGAACGAGTCACTCTAAGCACCTGGTAAGTAAACATAGTAATATGACTTCTCCAAAGCAGTCTATAATTCAAGTAACAAAGAACATTTAACTTCAAATGCAGCCATCTTAGCAGAACATCTTAAGGCCTGTAGACCCAGACTAACAAGTGAACTCTAAACAGAAAGTCTACTCTGCAGACAGAGTGAGCTACATTCTCCTCAGATCAACGGCGCCAAATTCACTTTTGAGGTGGGGGGGTCCATTGGGTGTATCGTCACCTCTGTTACGCACTCTGAATGTCAGGCGCACACACTTGTTCAATTGATATGATGGCACCTGTCAATCAATTCAGTGTAAAGTTATTTTAAATCAATGTTAGCCCTAACTTCTTGATATCCTACTCAAACTAGTATGTAAATTGTAAATAAAGTTTTTTTTTTTTTTTTTTTTTTAAATGCTGCTGTGATCAGCGATATGAATGGTAAATAACCTACTGAGCCTCCTAGGAGGTACAGGAGGGACCACCTGAAGCCATTCAGTGGGTTAACAACATCTGAAGCGGGTGCGGAAGCTGCGTCGCTTCCTCCAAAATTCATGCTCCAAAAATGGTTATGTAAGTGTTAATATCTCTGAAACTCCACATCTCTGTGAATGAGGCTTGTTGTTAAGAATTGTAGTGAAAATGTATTCCATTACTCCATTTTTTATTGTTATGTTTTTTGTTTGTTATGATCCAAAGACCAAAACTGGCTGTCTTACTTGGAGACTCAAGACTGTCCAACGCAGCATGTTGGTGTCTCCGGCCAAACTTCCCCAACAACACAAAGACAATCTGTTAGTGAGTGGACAGGTCTTTGGGTGCAGAGAGGCCCAGTCTCTAATCAACAGAAGCATAAACTGGGTAAGAAATGATATCACTGAATACCAGGTTGGCCTGTTATGTTCTATGATGTCCAACAATCTACCTGTTAAAATAAAATGTACAATATCATATTACATGAACTGCATACATTGATTAAAGCTTTACTTTCTCCACCTTGTACTTGGAACAATTTCATGCATATTTTATTGAAGAAAAATTTATTAAGCATAATGCATTTTGTATTGCACAGTCGATATATCAGATTTTTTGATAAGCAATATGTAAATGAAAGCGACATGTGAAACATAAAAGTACACATTATTAATTTAATATTTATTCAACCTTCGTTCTATTTGGGGGGAAAACACACACACAGAGACAGGAACATTTCCAGTGCTTTCTTGGCATTTGGTCAACCTCGGACTTAGAACAGAGAGAAAAACCTAATAAAAGCCCCAGCAGTCCTGCAGGAGCTGCCACTGCCTAAGACCTAGTCAAAGGAACGGAAGGATGCCGCTGTCTGCAACGTTAAACGTTTCATGTTTTGTTGCGTCAACACACACTGCAGGACGCTTCATTTACATAATTAGTCACTAATTAATTTAGAAGGACAAAGCTGCCAACTATGAGTTTCTAAAAAATTTGAGACTATTCACATTTGATTAGCTAAAACAAATAAATATAACAATGCAGTCACTTTAGGTGCAAATGAGTTAAATTGAAAAACGTTCTTACAGTCAACGGATAATTAAAAACATAAATTGACTCCCACACCTGCCCTGTTCTGTGGTAGTTATAACAAAATGTATTTTGTATTAATGCCATCTCCAATTACTGAATAACAAGTAGAACTATGATTAAGAACCTTCACAGCATTTTTTTAATAGCACATGCATTTGCTGAGTCATTGCTTGAATGATGAGGTTTACCAAATAAATGACTGTTTTGATTAGATGGAAGGAAAATCTCTGTTTTTTCTGGGAGTTTTTCAAACTCTCTGGCTGGGGTAGTTTATGGGCATTTTCAAAATATACCCTCAAGTTGCTTTACGTAATGTTATCGGCAATGAGCTCCATGTCAGCCAACTTCCATAAAACAACTGCTGACATGTTTATGCAGCAGATTAAGTGTCTAAAGTTATATTAAATTCCTCACAGTTCGGCTGCAGAAAAACGAAGCTGAGCTTCATCAGCAGAGCAGATCAAGTATCCATCTTCGCAGCACAACACAAAAACTCTCATAAAAACTTATTTTATACAGATTACAAAAATGGATTTGCATTAAAAAAATGAAAGCTTTAGAAAATGAAATTAAACTCCTTAATTACACGAGGAACCAAGTGCAGCAATGTATACGCTTTTGATATATGAACCAATGGAGGCCAAAGTTTCCTCATTATTCAAATAACCACAAAATAATTACTTTATTCTCTTACTTTTGATCTTTTTTTTTTTTTTTTTTTACAAGATTTACCATTTTTAATCAGATATTCCTCACAAAATGTGCTACTTAGCCATAGCTTTTAGATTGTATATTACAGCTTTGTTCAAGTAAAAGGAACAACGATCCTCTTACTGTAACTCCCTTGTACAATTTCAGGGCTCAAGTAGTACATATGTGTACTACTTGAGCCTTTAAACTGTATTTAAGAGTGTTCAGGAACAGAACCACTCCAGTTTTTCTCTGTGGATCTGGGAGGTTTTCAGTGTGTGGTTCTCTACCTGGGTGTGCTTGTGTACCAGAGCAACCCAAACAATCAGCCACCTGTCCCCATTCTGTCACTCCACAGCGAATTAAAAACTTGATCACATACACACGTGTGTGAACACACACGACTGCCATAGAGCTATTTAAAATCTGACCTCTTATTGCAACCTGACTGTCTCTTTGGAAACTGATTCATTTATTCAGTCCTAGAGTGGAATTCAAGTTAAATGGATGTTTCCCACAATTATTTTGCACATGTTCTCCATAAAGATGTGTTCGGTTTTTGTAGACAAAACCGGAACATATTATGGTTCGGTTTTGCTTAACATAGTGGATAAAAGCAGTTCAAATCAAAGGTTAATGAGTTTGAGTCATTTGATTTTTATCTTTTGGTAACGTTCATGAAGACGTTACATTATTTCAGCTAAACAATTTAGACACCAGCACTCAGCTGTCATTTTAGCAAGATACTAACAAAGGTATTTCTCTTCAGGGGCTCCTTGCTTTAAAAATGGTTGGTGTTTAATCATCTGGTAAATTGTTCTATGTAAACTGTTGTGAAAAAGTATTTACCCCCTTCACAGATTTCCTCAGTTGTTGCCTTTTTGTCACACTTAAAGGTCTCAGATCAAACAGCAAATGTTAAGATAAAGAAAACTCGGAAAAAAATACAGATTTTACTTATAATGTGAAAGAAGCTGTTCAAACCAAGCTGACCCTATGTGAAAAAATAATTTCTAATCTATTACCAAACCTATAAAATCACTTAATGGATCCAGTTTATGGCGCCATATTACGGCTGTTGTAGATGGAAAGGAAGAGGAGTAAGTTTTCCCCAAAAAACTCAGATTTCTAATCTCATAATTTTTTCCAAAAAAAAACAAGGAAGTGTCTGAGGTGGACATGTCAAAAATTTGCTAGAATTTATTATTATTATTATTAATTACATTTTTAAAGTTTGGAAATGTTTGACTTTTCAAAGTCAGAAATTTCCAAGGTTTTTCTAGAAAGTTTCTGAGATTAATTTAAAAAAAAATTCAGGATTTTTTGTCAGAAATGTACTCTTCTTCTTTTATTTTTATCTGCAGTGGGCTCAATACGCTGTCGTAGTCATTCTAATAAAATTCAAAGACTATTTAAGGGGAAAAATACAATCACCTTCTTCAACAGAAGAATGCGCCGGGCCAGACAAAATCAGATCTCCAGTGACAAACTGAATAAATGATTATAAACAATGCTAAAATTGTAGCTAGCACAATTGAGCTAGATTCTGTGTCATTGTGACTTAATAGTAAATTTAACACAGTTCTTCTCAAACACCTCATTAGCAGCTGTCTCTTTCAGACAGTTCTGACCTCTGTCTCGTTTCCCTCCTTCCTCATCACTGGCTTTTCATTTCTTGCTGCCGTCTCCAGCTACGTCTCTCTTCAACACAGAGTCGGTCTCCCGCATAATATCATCGCCTTCCTTGTCTCTGCTACTGACCGTGTTACTGTCCATCAATTCAAATGGGAGTCATGCTGTGAATATGTGCAGCTAAATGACTCAAAACTAATACTGTGTCTGCTGCAGTCATTTATTTTTTCCTAACACTGTTCTTTGAACTGTCTTTTTTTTGTTTGTTATTACAGATGTATAGATTTTCTCATTAAATCTTGTTCATAAAAACTATTTTCAATGTTTACCATGCCTGCATTACTCTGTGTGTTTCTGTTGTGGTTGGGCATGCAGGATTGTTTTAAGTAAAGTTAAAACTTTGATGGATTCCCTGTGGTGACGAGCTTAGTTTTGTGGTGTGTGTTTTATGATTTTGTTTGTTGACCTCTCCAGAGTGAGCCGTCCTCTCACCCAGTGACTACCATGAATGTTTGAAGACTTCTAGCTTTGCCCTTTCTGCTTTGATAAATATTTGAAGCTCAGTCAGATTGGATGGAGAGCCTTTAACCAGCAATATTCAAGTCTCTAAATAAATTAATTCAGTCAGTCGCATTTAGGTCTGGAATTGGACCATTTGTAGGTAGTGTAGGGTTCATTCTCATCTGCCCTGGTTAGTCCAGTCCAGTTCATTCGGGGGAAGTCTGAATGTGCAATTGAACTCTGATCCTTACAAAAAAAAGTCAACTCTGGTCCTCCTACAAACCTAGGTCTCAGTTTGGTTGAGGTAAACTCTGGCGCGGTTCAATAATAGTATGTGGATGCCAAATGGAAGCTAACTAAAGTGCAGGGCATTCTGGGTATTCTCTGTGAGTGTAATGCTAGCAGAAAAAAATGACTCAAACACAAAAGAGAAATCCTACAGCTGCTAAAATCTCACAGCACTCCATTTTGATTTATACTTTGTGATGAAGAAAGTTGCATTCTGAAGTTTTTAGAAAGTGGTTCTTAGTCCAAGGTGAGGAGGGGAACTGGTTTTCTAAAGGGTTTGGTTTGTTTGACAGTGCAGTGTGAAAGAGAACCCAGCAGCTGAAAATTTAACAAATCTCCCAACTTTGGTCTACCAGACTCAGTTTGACTCAGTTTGTGTGAAAACACCCTGAGACTCAAACTACCAAGGTGGTGCATGTTTTAAAGATTTCCAATCATTTGTGACCACTCAAAGAGCTTTAACTGGAGTCACATTCATCCATTCACACTCACATTTATACACCAATATTCAGATCAGTAGGCAACATAGGGTCAGGTGCCTTGCCCAGAGGGGCATCAACATGTAGCAGGAGGAAGCTGGAATCAAACCTACAACCTTTCGATCACTCCACTGCTCTGCCCACTGATCCACAGTCACCCCTTTACCAATAATCCCTGTTGATGCAAATTGTATACTACCACACATGGTATCCCAATTAAGTTTCATTCATTGATTCCTAATTTAGCTAATTTGCATATTAAATAGTAAAATATATATATTTGTGTCATACTTGCATTGCCAATCTTTACTTAATGTCAAATTAGCTTGATATAGCACAAACTGAAATATTTGTGATTTTATTTATGGGTCTCAGAGTACAGGGTCTGAGTGGATAAGGTTATCGTTTAAGTACAAATCCACATTTGTGTTAATTAGACTTGACAACCTGTCTGTCTGTTTCTCTGTTGCAATTCAAATTTTCTTATCCCTCATTTCCTCTCCATCATTTTCTAACACCGTCCTGTCTCCATGCCCTAATTCGTTCCTCCGTCTTCATTCTCGTTCATCTATCCCTCATCAGTCCCTTCATCTCTTGAAACCACTCATCAGTACTTGGGGCCTCATGTGTCCTTTGAAATAAAAACCAGGCTTCATTACCTGCCTTCCACTCGTTCTCCCAGTGACCCTTCTTAAAAATTAAACCTGGCTCTTTCAATCTCATTCCGACTCCTTGATCTTCACAGCCTCTGACCCACTTTGTTTTCTTCCCCCACTGACGTCCGATCAGAGCAGATATTCACTGCAAAAAAAAAAAAAAAAACAAGTCCTCACCACCACCATCACATAGCCAATACTGCTCCATGCTTCTGTGGCCTTTTTTTTTCTTCTTTTTTGTTATCTCCTCTGTAACAGTTCCCATGGTGACAGCGAAGCAACAAATCCGGGACATCCTTGAGGAGAGGTGATACCTTTCAGGAGAAGAGTAAGGAGCGGCGAGATAGATGGACCTAAAGTGAGGAGAGCGAGGCTGTGAAACTTGAGATTACATGTCACAGAAAGAGGGAGAGAGGAAGAATGGGAGAGAGCAGGGAATTACAAGGCATTGCTGGGGCAAGAGGAGGAATTGTTGGAAGAGATAATGGGGCAGTCATTAAACGAGTCAAAGGAAAGTGTATGAAAAGTAGGATAGGCTCTTTTTTTTTTATCGAATCCTTTAGAGGCTAATTACATCCCAAAAGGAGACTTTTCCCTTATCAACTGTTCCGTTGGGGGAGAAGAAGCTTCCAGCAGAAAAATAATACTGTTCATCTCTAGTAAAAGCTGAAAAAGCCAAGCAGACAGTGAGTTGTTTCTTAGAGTTGGTCTTTGTTTTAAGTAGCTATTGTGGTAAAAACAAATATGACAAATACCACCGCTCCTGTCCAATTTATGTACCGGCTGTTGTTGCTTTCACAATCCCTGAGTGCTTGAGTTTTGGTTGAATTTTTTTGGTTAATTCCTTAGTTGTGTTATTGTTGCTTGCCTGCATATTTTGCTGCTTCTCTGATTTCTAACGAAGCACCAAATCAATTAGTTTTTTGCCGATAAACTGTTAAGGGGGTTTGTTACCGTGCAAATTGTGATATTTTTGTGTAAACTTGCAACATTTGTCAAAAACGCAGAAAAAAGTCACTAGATTTGCTGCTAGTCACGCTTTACTTTTATTTTTTTTATGAAAGATAATTATTAGAGGGGTCTGGAAATATGCTAAGTTGTCTAAGCTTTGTCTCTGAAATGGAGGCCAGTTCACCTTTAATATCCCCACAGCATGATTCTGCCACTGACAAGATTTTTCATGGTGGAGATGGTTTTTAAAGGTGATGTTTTTAATGTAGCTTAATGTGAAAGACAACACACGCTACACAATCACAATAATAAGGAGGAGCTAATGCTAAAGCGCTAACTTCAATTGAAAGACTACAACCCACCGCCACCAACTTAAGTTTGATATAATCAACATGTTGTATAATTCTCATATATACTCTATTTCTCTAGATCTTGATCTGTACTGTCTATACTTTATTTTGTTTCTGTATGGTTCTTGTTTTAAATAAAGTTATTTGGGGAAAATAGAGGAGAGGAAATAGAACTGCTGCGTAAACTGTCTTCATCCTCTTCAAAATAAGAGCCTGAACATAAAAAGTCTAACTACTTGAAGATTTCTGTTAACCTCCACCCGCCAGAAGCTTATGCACAATTGTTTTACATTCCGAAATGCCAATGGTCACAAAAATAGTATAC
>CAEFZY010039971.1:0-12335 GCA_903066815.1 Brachyrhaphis roseni
TAAGTAATACTGTTGTTGGTTTAGTTCGGTTTTATAAATGTCTAAGAGCTGCATTTGTACTTTGTCCCGTTGAATATCATGGTCGTTTGGTGTGTTTACTTGTATTGTTGAGAGCTAAAAGTTAGCCGTTTAGCATTAAGCTATTAAGCTTGGTTAAGTAAATGCAGCTGCTATTTGTGTTACTATTTCCAATTATAATGCCTTATTTCTCTCGTATGTATCGTTTGACTGACCTATCTGACTGTTTTGTTGACATTCCCTTTAGCGCAGCTCCTTCTAATGGATGCATAACTAACCCCAGCCTCTACTGTAGCGTCTATTCTATGCGCCTTATAATGCGGTGCGCCTTATACATGAAACCGTTTAAAAAACAAGACCGTTCATTGAAGGCGTGCCTTATAATGAGGTGCGCCTTATAGTGCGGAAAATACGGAAAATTAATCCAGACTGATAATACTGGAGATCTGAACAAAACTTAAAGAGCTGTGCGGTACCGATACCGGTCCAGCTGCAGTCATCCTTCAGTTGAGTTGCCCGCTTAGTGAATGTGCCTTTATGGACATAAAGCATTCTAGTATTTAGAATAACCGATCACATTCCCACTCAATGACTCTCTGACACGCTCTCTGTCTTTAAATCCCAGCTGAACGCACTACTGTTCAAACAGGCATTTGCAGGATCTCTTTATTTATTTATTTTTTTTTTATTTGGATTTTTTTTTTTGTTTTAAATGTATTTTTATTTTTGTGAGGTGACATTCCGTGTCCTCAAAGCACCTTTTAAATAAAATATCTAATTATTATTATTATAAATACTTCTACTGCTTCGAACAATGACGTTGCCATGGTTATTGCTTCACGTGGTGGCAGACTTCCGGGTATTTATACTAATTTACATATGTATTTATGAAGGCGACAGGGTGGACCAGCAGCTACTCTGTTTCCCGCAAATTAGGATTTATAAAGGAAAGGTGCGCGGCCACGTGTGTGTGCACGGCTTTATACAGCCGATTTTTTTTTTTGTGCGCTGCACTTTTCTAAATTTTTCCGAAAGCCAAGTTTTAGTGTGAAAACTGCGCACTCTTTTATGCATGAGGCCCCTGGTTACTCAGTGTGTATATGCGGTATCTGCTGGGCACCAATTTGCACTCCATAAACTTGAGTTTACAAGATTCAGTGCTCACTTGGTTTCATGTGTTATAATGTAAAGCAATCATTAGGAAGAGGAGAACCCACCTCGAGCCCCTCCTCCCATTTGACTCAGCAGTAACACAGTACTGAAAGTCAATATCTTTTCACAGGCAAAGATGCTAACATTGTTAGCTGTAATTCTGTAGGAGATGAGGATGTTAGAAAACAGGTCAAACCAAATCTTCTATTTTTTTGCTTTTTTACTTTCAGGCTAGAATCATAACTAGGAGCTACTGGAAATGAAAATATATGGTTTAAGAACTAGTGTAAAGAAGTTACTTCTACATATGAAGAATTATTCATGCTTAATTTGACTTTTTTAACCATGTGGGAACCATTCAGAGACATAATTTTACTGAGAATCTTTGTATGCAAACATTAGCACTGCAGCACAGCTAACTACTATAAGATAGTAAAATAGTAACTACAAATTCACATTAGATGGTTGCTTCAAAGATTGAAGGGACATTTAAGTGTAATTTACAAATTTTGGCTCATTTGTGATGGTGAATGAGAATTAGTAGTGATTGTTTCTGTGCATTATAACATTAGTAATGTAGCACAGCTATCTCCACTGTTATTTAGCAGTTCCACATTGCCATAGGAATTGTAGGATTGCTTGTGCCAATTTTTAGATTTTTGTTGTCTGATGACAGTTTTAGGGAGATAGTTATGATATTGAGTGTGTTTCTGGACAAGTTAGTGTTAGGGCTGTAGTATATGAGCTGCTGCAGGAAATTAGCAAATTAGGAGATTTAATATCCTGTCAAGGAATTTTGAAAGTTGCCAGAATATTTGTAATTAGTTATTTCATTTTTGCAATGTGAGAACAGTTCACATAGGTAATAATTGTATTAAGTGTGCTAATATACAAAATCAACTTACATTCAATAATCACAAGTAGGTGAGCCTTGCAGAAACGTAACAGTTCAAAGATCCAATTATTTTATCACTTGAAAAGGGTAAACATGTCTTATGCTCAGTTTATTAATATTTGCCATGTGAGACTAATTCAGGAAGATATTTGTCGTATTGAGTTTGTTTAAGCAAGAACTAGTATCAGCACTATAGATCCTCTCGCTGCTAAAGGACATCAGAAAACTAGCAGCTCCAAATGCCTTTGGTCTAAAAGCTATGCAAGGTTTCAGATGCAATTTTACATTTTTACTGCTTATTTTCATTTTAGGAAAATTATTATAAATGCTGAGTGTGTTAATGCACAAGATAGGATTAGTATTGCAGCACAGCCAGCAGCTCCAGGACTGGAGGTTAGCAGTTCTAAAGTCCTACTAAGGATTTACTTTAAAATTTTCAAGTATGATTATGCTTATTTGATTCTTGCCATGTGGTAACACTTTTTAGTAACTGTTCTGACATGCATTTTTGCACTAGCAGTAAACCATAGCTAGCGGCTACACAAAGTCAGAAATTTAGCAGTTCAAAGCTCCTTTAATAACTTCAAAAATTGCCGCTTTGTTTTTGCTTAACTGATTGAATTTTAGCATTGAAGACCAATTTAGTCAGAGAATTGTTGAATTGAGTCTTTGTGTGTTAGATAGCATCATCACCACAGCATGGTTGCTGGTTTTTATTGAGTTTTACCATATGGTAACACTTTATCCACATATTTATTGCCCTGATAGACTGGTGACCCGTCCATGGTGACCCTGCCTCTCGCCCTCTGACCTCTGGAGATAGGCACTAGCAGCCCTCATGACCTCACTAGGGATAAGGGCATATGATAAAAGATGGATGGATATTAATGATGCTGATGTTACTGAGGTTATTGATTAAATATTGACAATTGTAAAATAACTAAAAGTGTTGATGATCAAACTATCAGCTCTGGGTTAAAAGACAAAGATCTTTCTCTTTGCTTTGACCGTCTGAAAACAGATGATTTATACACCTGAAGCTGTTTTTTATTTAAGGGTGTATGAACTCCCAATAGAAAAAACAAAATTTCTTCTATTTATTGACATTTTCATTCCAATTTGTCATCAGCAAAGAGAGGAGGTGGAAGTGATGGGCCTTTGGGAGAGAGGAAACACCTTGATGGAGAAGCGTTGAGCCGCAGGGAGATGGTATCTGTCTTGCTCTGTTTATCAGCTGCTTTTGTTTCAGCTCTTGATAACTTGATGTCAGAGTCTTTCCCCCGGAGGCCCTCACGGAGAACAGCAACAAAGCACTGTTTCTTCCTCCAGTCTCCCTCCCTCCTCCCCTTCTCTCTCTCTTTTTTATCTCCTATATAGAGCCATTCCACAGCTGCATCAGAGATTGTTTCTTTGTCCTTTTTGTGTTGTGTCTATTTAAATCCCATAGTGTCGTTATGAATGAGGTTTTTTTCTGACTCCATATGATATGTGTGTACAGCGGTGCAACGGCTGGCTGCGGATGGGTTAACTGGGCTTCTGGAGAACCTGATGGGGGTTCTGGTGTAGCAGCAGGTGGTCTTGCTTAATGATGGTGAGCAGACAGAAGAGTGGAATGCTTCCCAGGGTGGGTGAGATGTGGGATGACTGTTTCAGCCGTCGCTCCTCCCTCTCCTGCTCCATTGCTTCTCAGTGAATGAGTTGCTGAGAACTTTGAGCTTTTCCCCCTTTACTGTTTGTGGAAGGAGGAGGCCTGGATTCCTAGCCTGCCTCCCTCCCTCCTTTACCTTCTTGATATGTGAAGAGATAATGATAGAATGATAAGATGTTTAGGGTTAGTTCTTTCATAGCAAACATGCCAGTTTTTCTGCAGCTTGTTGAATAAAAAACATCCTCAGATTGTAAGATTCAGACTTGATTGGGACGTTACTGCAGGACGTTTTCCTCATAGATAAAATTTTATTCCAAACTTTATGATTTCCTTCATTTTATTTCTGCTTCTGCTTTAAAACGCTCTGGGAAAAACTGCTGCTGGTTTTACAGCCTTCTAATTAAAATATTACCCTTCTCTGCCACCTGCTCATGATTTCATCTTACAGGGGAAACTCTGCAGATAGATTAAACTTTTACCGCTGCGCCCGGGGTACTCGACAACCCCCTAATTTCCCAGGTAGGGAAACACACAGCTTTTCGGGATAATATCAGACGGGTAGATGGAATTCATTTTATTGTGCTCTGGAAAGTGTGATAACTCTATACGGCCACGCCCTGTTGACTGAAGTAAAGCACCGGGGTTCTTCTCCTAGTCCATGTCCACACAAGCCGCCTTTTGTCTTTGGGGAGTCATGGGAAGTCAGACGAGGGACTTTTGAAGGATTGGGATTCTTTGAATGGATTAAGGCCGTAGAGTTCATTCGCTTTATATGAAGGTGTGTCCTCTGTAAATCTGTACATCCTGTTTGGATTATGTCAGGACGTTTTACTCGGTGAAGTGAACAGACACAAACAAAAATACCAGACCCATTTGCCAGCAAACCCTTGGAGATTCCAGCGTTGTTGCAGGTCTTCGATTTTAATTAAAAATCTGGAAGTGCTGATCCCCTCTTGGCATGGTAATAAAGGACTCTGAAATGAAAAAGCCATGAAAGATGGAAGAGAGTAAGGCAGGAATGGACCACTTAACTGCAGTCTGTTGGGCCTGGCCTCCATTCCAGCAGGATCAGGTTGAATCTTTGCTGGTGATAAGGATCACAGATGGTGGCGATAGAGCAGCACACTGCTAGCATGCTAGCATCTGTCGTGTGTCATTATGTGCTCCAGCAGTGTGCATAGTAACAGGGGCCGTGAAATTAAATGTGTCCAGAAGCAACTCAGAAGCAAAACGCTATGCTTATTTTCTTTTTTTTTTTTTCAACAAGAACTGATTGTCGATCTCTAAATTAGATCTGTGATTTTTTTTTTTCTTTTGGCAAGATGCAATGATGCAAAATAGAACAATTATAAATTATTTTAATGCTCTACCTCTCCAATTTTTATTTTGACTTTCTATAATGAAGCACTGGTACTTGGCTGTGGGAATGGTTTAAAAACTTCTCAGCCTTTAACCCATGAAGAAATGGGAAATCACTTCTGATGAAGTTCACATCATTATGAGAAAGAGAAACAAATGTATCATGAAGACACAAACCGTGTAAAATTCGGCTTGATCTAAAGCAAAATTCACAATAATTACAAGGGGGTTCAAACACAGGAATTCAAGTAAAATGTGTCACCTTATTTAAATTATTAAGAAAATAAATATTCAAACACTCACTGAGAAAACTGTTGAGCTTTAGCAATAATGATTTATTCCAGAAATCTCAATAATACGAAATAATAATACTTATTCTAATAAATAGAATAATAACCAACAAACTTTCAAAAATAATCATAGGTAGGATTTAGATCCCTCAGTTCAAATCAGCAAAAGATCCTAAACAATTAAATGTCCCAAAGTCCTGGTCTCTCTCAAGAGAATATTGTCCTTAAAAGAGTTCCATATTCCGGAAATCCTAAAAGGAAGTCCTGGTAGCAACTTTCCGAATTGTCCAATGTCTCTATCCAAATGAAAAAAATCCAAAAACGATGAGAAAAAAACAAAACAGAAGCTGGGGAAAATAAAGTCTAGATCTCACCGGGAGCGTCCTTTTAACCCCTCGGCGGCGTCTCCGTGCACTGGTGGCGTCCTGTCCTTGCACCGGGTGGCGTTTCCTTGGTGCCAGCTCCAAACCAGTTCCTGATCTCGATCTGCTGCGCTGGGGCGAACTCTGATCGCTGTTTTTAATGTCTTTTGTTAGTACTTTTACTTGTTTTAAACAGTCATTCAAAGCAAACTCCCGCTGCTCTGATCTGTCGGTGAGCGTCTTACTCTCCGGTTGTGCCGCTTCTCGCGCCGTCGCACACACCCCCTTTTTAATCACTAATTTCCCCCACCTGAAAACCGTATGATTTTTTTCCCCATATCAGTAAAACCAGTGGAAATCAGAATAATTTTAACCAAGAAATTACAGCAACTGTCCTACAAAATAGCCTGTTAATTCCACTCTACCCTGTACCCATTTAGAAATAAAACGGAACATAGTGGTTATGTTACAAGTCCATCTGTAACAGGGGATTTATTTGATTTAAGACTATTAGTAGCTTCTTTAATTTCATCAAGCGTGATTGGAGAGTCGCATAATGTTTTGTTTTGGTCATCAATTGTTTTTGTGCCACTTAAGGAGTTAAAGAAATAATCATGTTCCTCAGGAGAATGTCTAGACTCATACAATGATTTGTAAAAAGTTTCACATATATTGGCAATCATTTTGGGGTCATCAATAATTTTGCCACTTGAATTAAGTTTAGTAATACCATTTTTTGTTTGTCTTTGTTTTTCAAGTTTGAAGAAGTAGCTAGAGTTTTGCTCCCCGTCTTCTAACCATTTGGCCCGTGAACGTATAAAAGCTCCTTTTGCTTTTTTTAATATAAATTTGATCCAGTTTAAGCTGAAGGCTTTGTAACTTGACTCTCTGTTGCTCAGATAGATTTTCAGGAAGAGTAGAGGATGATGAAATCAACTCAGAGACCAAGCAGTTTTCCTCGTTTATGCTATTTTTTATTCTACTTGCCCCAGCTTTACTTAAGATCTTTCTTAACTCATATTTTAAAAGCTCCCAGCAATGTCTATAATTATTTTCATATTGTGCTAGTTTTAGGAGCTCTGAAATTTTGTTTTTAATTGTTAAACAGACAAATTTGTCATTAAGAAGGGAGTTATTCATCTTCCAATATGCAGGTTCCTTTTAGTAGTTCTATAAGGGGAAATACAAATCTCTAACAAAATGCCTTTATGATCAGAAAAAGGTGCTTGAATAATCTCAGCTTTGCAATTTGAATGTTGTAAGGAGTCAGATATTAGCCAAAAATCAATTCTTGAGTGTTGCGAAGCAGCTTTGTTTTCCCATGTAAAGTTTTTTGTGTTTGGATTATTTACCCTCCAAATATCTATTAAACTTCGCTCATTCATAAAGTCAACAATCTGAGAATTTATTCTTCGCCTGCTAGGCCATCGGTCCTCCTAAAATTATCTTAATATCATTATTTTTTTTTAACAAGAGCATCAATACTGGAGTTCAAAGTTTCAAACAGCCTGACATTTTCCTTGGTGTTGTTATAACCATAAATGTTACCAATAAATAAGAGAGAATTATCACATTTGATAACTGTGAGAATATAGTGTCCAGCAGGGTCAGCTTCGGTGAAGATGATGCTACTATTAAATTTGTGTTTCAAAGTTAATGTGCCTGCTGTTTGGTGAGTTCATGGGCCATCCACAAATCTTCTCCCCACTGAGCTTTCCAAAGTTTATAGTCACTATTAACGGAATGAGTCTCTTGAAGCAAATAAAAATCAGCACCACAAGTTTTTGCAAACAGAAATAAAGCTTTTCTTTTAGTGATATCCCTCAGTCCTGGAGCATTAACTGAGAAGAACTTTAACAGTAAAAACAAACAAGATAAGTGAGTTTTAGTTGAACTTAACTGGGAACATAGAACTTTTCCTCCATATTAGGTTGAATGGAATCCGACAAAACAGTTTATTCAATTTCCTTGTCGTCCACAAAAGCTCGTCTTCCTATAAAGTATGCAATCTTTTTGTCCTTGCGGGCTTGTTGGATTATTGGCCACAGCTGGCTCCATTTCATGTGGTCTTCTACAGAAAGATCTTCTTTAAACATTAGATTTCTTTGCTTCAACTAGCCAGAATTCTTTGCCATTTCCAGATCAAGTTGCGGAAATGCAGCATAGAGAAGTGGATGATGATATCTCAGGGATTTAGTTGGATGTTTTCTTCCTAGCCGATAGACTGGATCAGTCACCTCCAGAAGCTTCTCTTTGTAGCTTGGGATTATATTTTGACATACCGCCACCACCTTGAGCCTTACATCTTTTGTAACTTTTTCAGGCATGCTGCGAAGCCACAGATTCCACCGCTTCTTCTCGCGTGCTAGCTCCAGCACTTTGTTTTCCAATGCTTGAATCTTTTCCTTAGCTTTGCTGACTTGGCTGACCGTGGTGCGCAGTGTGCTTTTAATTTCTTGTATGTCAGCGGAGAGAAAATTAATAGTAGACTTCAAATCATCGATGGATTCCCAATAGATGTCCCTTGCTCCTCGATAGCTAGCTTTAGCACCGCTATCACGTTCTCTGCTGTGGCTTGCTCCATTTTACCTTTCTTGGTAAACGGTGACTTTGTAGGAGTAAGTACTATCAGTGCAGGAAGTTTAAATTCAGTTCTATGATGGATCACAATTCCTAGTCCTGGGAATTTTGAATCAAATCAAAATGCTCAAAAAATTATTTTAGTCAGCTTAATTTTTTTTGTACAATTGTACTTTGAATATTTCTTTTACATTTTTTAAATTTTATTTTATTTAAGAAAAAGCCAGGCAGCTAAGCTGACCTGATACTAATAATTTCAGTTAAAAATTTTTATGCACAAATCTATTTGTGTTTAACTGAAAATGAGGACGTCGATAATGTATGAAACTTTATAGAATTGTCTTCAATAAATGCTGTTTAAATTATGAGACTGACAATAGGAAAAAGATGGTGTAAACAGAATCTCTCAGCTGTTTGAATAGAAAAAATAGTTTTTGAATTAGAAATTGTTTCAGAATTGAATCATGTCCTTAAAAATTGGATTTGAATCTCTAATCAGTTCAAACTAGGGCTGAAACGATTCCTCGAGTGATTCGAGTACCCCGATTATTAAAATTCCTTGAGGAAAATGTATCTGTCTCGAAGCTTTGTTAAATTATCTTTTATTATTTACTGCACTGTGTTCTGGCCGGGTTATTACTTGCGTTGCGCAGTGCTCTCACTTCCGCCTGAGTTGTTGACAAAAGCTAAGAGTTAGCAACATAACGTTCAGTTTTCAGGTTCGGCCCATGGGGATTTTATTGATTCATGATAATGTCTGGCTCTTTTGACGTTTTTGAGGGACCAATAAGTATCCTTAAAATGACTGGCGCGATGCCTGGAGTATGGCAGCTCTTCTCCTTCCGGAGCTGCTGGTTCTGAGCAAACGGCAGGAGGAGCCTGCAGGTGTATTTATACAGGTGAGCGGCTGCGCATTAGATAATTAACGTAAGTGTAGCTTTATGGAAGAACCGGAAATTTATTTCATATCATCCCAGTCTCAACAAATGGGTGGCGGAGCGCATTGTGGTGACACGTAGCTGCTAGATAAATTTCTGAGTGTGACGAACAAAGGTGTCAACACAAAAGCTATAAATGTCTGGGCAAAGTGAGAGTTCATTTATTAAGCTGACTAAAGATGAATACATAAACCAAAAGCTGGAGCATATGTGACCGGTGGACTTCTGCGTTGTGTTATATGGTGATCAGACAAACCACAAAGCACCAAGTCTGCTTTTGGAGGCGGTCTCCGTTTATTAATCTGTCAATCGGGAGATATTAGCATTAGCACATAACATGTGCTCCAGTTCTCCAACCCGATCTATACAAAATAATAATGTTAGCATGTATAAAATGTTATAAAGGCGTAATAACAACTCAAATGAAAATATACAAACACCTATCATTAAAGCAGATGGAAAAATAAACATTTGAACAATATAAATGAAAGGATTACAATGGATCATAAAACTTGCCTCTCCCCAGTGGAACGAGTAATAAAAGGGAAGAGAAAATGAACAACTTAACATTTATAATAGTCCTGGAGGACCCTGAACAAAAGAAGAAGAAAGTAAAGCGGAGCTGGAGGACCAAACCCCCCACAGCAGACACAGAGGAACACAAGAACAGTCAAATGTAAACGGACAAATACATTAAAGAAAACATTTTGTGGAAATATATAACTATTAATATAGACCCAGTTACATATAGATATTTTTTAGTATTTGTGAGCCTGCCTCTTTATTATTAAATTGAATATAATTTCAGATTTTTGTATAACTTTTCTTCATGTTAACTTAGAAAGTGAGCTATTATTATTGCAGGTTAATTTTATAAACTACAGAAAAGTTAGTTATGGCCGCTCAAATATGAAATACTGGACTGATGTTGATAGGCGATAGAAATACTGCTGTTATGATAGATTTACCAATGTTTGATATTTTTTTTTTATCCGATTATTTGATTAATTGTAAGAATAATTGATAGATTACTTGATTACTAAAATATTTGTTTACAACAGCCCTAGTTCAAATACATTTTACTATGCTCAATAAACAGTGTTTCCCCTCTACTGGGTCTGTTTATTTTATATTTTTTCTCTCTGTGTAAATTTCTTACGAAACTCGGGTTGAAAGTCACCTCTTTCTGTTTTGGGTCCTGAATGTTTTGCTCTATTTATGTCTGTAAGTGTGTTATTTACAAATGTTTTAAAATAATTAGCTAAAATATAATGACTGTTCTAACGATTCTTACTCAGTTTTTAATCCTGTAGGCTTTGTTTAGTCTAAAGTTGTATCTGGAAGAGCCATGTTGTGGTCTGCAAGGCAGAACAGTTTCTGTAGAGTCTCTCTGATTGGTTCTTTAATTTCTTCCCCCTCTTTAAGCATTTTGAACTTGAGATTTGAATTCTCTCCCCTCCATGAGGCGGTGCACTACATTGAACTGCTCCCACCTGAGAAGCGTCCAGTTGCCGGGACGCAGGGGGCCGCTTACCGCCGGCAGCAGATGGATCGCCAGCTGCCTGAGCACGACCAGGACCCGTCCAAGTGCCATGAGCTGAGCCCTGAGGAGGTGAAGCAGATGCAGCAGTATGTCCGTAAATGCAAGGACGAAGCCTTGGGCGTCGGAGATGTCCTGCTGCCTGAGGAGGTGGCTCAGATTCAGGCAGGTGGAGCGGGTGCAGTAGCTGCTGGTTCTGGAGGTACACCTGGGAGGGCTGGGTTTGGTCCCGGAGCAGCTGGTGTTGGAGGGGCTGGAAACGTACCAGGTCTTGGAGCTGGTGGTGCCAATTCTGGCCCAGTTCTTGCAGGTTCTCGTGTTGGTGGATTTGGACCTGCAGGACTCGGAGCAGGATCTGGATCCACTCCAGGGTCAGGGACTGATCAGTCTGCTGGTCTGGGACCAGCCAGGGTGTCCCTGGGTACCACTGCCACTGCTGGAGCCATCAACGCCGGACTGCCACAGAAGAACTTTGTAAGAAATTTTTTTTTTTTTTTATTTTTCTTTGTTATACAGCAGTGTCTGTTACGGTAATAAATTACCTGGGTGATAAATTGTCCCAGAAGTTATTCTGATAAAGAATAATGTTTTGAGACCATTTTCAAGTAATGTAACGGTATAATAATATAAGAAAATATTCTGGAAGATCAATAAACCTAAAATTTTAATTAACATGTAACACTGGAACTGGAAGTCATTCTAAATATATATAAACAAAACAAAACAAACAAACAAAAAAAAAAACAGTAGAAACAAGAAGATCTCTGAAGTCTGTAAAAAAAAAAAGTCCATTAAAAATGGTCTATTTGAGACCAAAACAGCAGACTGAAGACTTTTATCTTCCAGTTTTTGGTAGAAAAAGAGAAAAACTGTAAATTATAAAAATAGAAATTATTGATTTTGTTTTAATCTGTCATACAATTAATTGATTTATTGTGTATTGTGGCAGGCTCAGTCATACCTCAAATTATCCAATGTAAAAATATTTTCTATAAATTCTTTTTAAAGCCTTACTTTGGTCTTTTGACTAACCCTCTTATGGCTGAATGATATTTATTATATGGTATAAAAAAAAAGTCTTGCCAGTCAAATTCAGAATGTTATGATTTCCAAATGTAAATGTTCTGTAATGGGCATTTTGATTTAAAAAAACAAACAAACAATAAAAACACTTAAGTTTAATCAGTGTAATTGCTATAACTTATTTCAAGTACCGTATTTTCCGCACTATAAGGCGCACCGTATTATAAGCCCCGCATTAAACGAATGTCATACTTCAAAACTTTTCCCATATATAAGGCGCACCTCATTATAAGGCGCACAGAATAGCCGCTACAGTAGAGGCTGGGGTTACATTATGCATCCATTAGAAGGAGCTGCGCTAAAGGGAATGTCAACAAAACAGTCAGGTCAGTCAAACTTTATTAATAGATTACAAACCAGCGTTCTGACAACTCCATAGCGTCACACGATTAAACATATGACAGAAATAAGGCATTACAATTGGAAATAGTAACACAAATAGCAGCTGCATCTAATTAACCGAGCTTAAT
>CAEFZY010039974.1:0-50397 GCA_903066815.1 Brachyrhaphis roseni
GACAAAAACGCGATACAATCATGTTGGATAAACAAGATATTCAACAACTTCACGTTTATGAAATTGAATCATGTTGAACTAACATGATTCATTATAGTCAGACTGATCCTGTGCTGAAGACCACGAGTGAGATCATGGGAAGTCACAGAATATCACACGAGACCACGCAAGACAATCGTTTTTTTCTCTCAACTTGAATAAAATGTATTCAAGTTGAGATAACGTGATTCAATTATGTCAGATTGATCTTCCGCCGAAAAAAATGAACTTCGGGGCTTATTACATTAACAAAAGAATATCATGTACCTTTAACAAAATAATTTTGGGTTTGAAACAAAAACGTGATAAAATCATGTTGGATAAACAAGATATTAATAGGTTGCTTAAATTTTTTTATTATTAGTTTTAGCTTATGGACAGGACACTTCCCACTTGCAACAGTCACAGACAACATGCAAAATATACATAAAACAATCCAGACTTCTCAAAAAATCATATGTAGTTGCATTACTCAATCTGCATTAAGTAACTTTAATAAAAAAAAGTTTTCTCCATATTTGTTGAAGTTGTCACTATGTCGTGATCTTGGTCAAGCAGATATACGCCTTATTTGAATATGAGACAGATAATCTGTGAAAAAAAATCAATCTCCTCCACTTCCTCCCTGAACTACTATTGCTACTACTGCTAGCTGAAGTAATGCAACGTTCTGACCAAAAACAAAAAATCTGAATCAGGAGGAGGGTCTCAGTGCTGTCAATCAACTTCATTCACGCACTGCTAAATGTGCTAATGGTAGAGAAACAACTTATTGTTGCAGGCAGTGGCGCAACAGGCCGCTATGTACTGTATGCAATGCATAGGGGCGCTGCACTAGAGGGAGCGCAAAAACCATGTGGGGAATTTTTTTTCTAGTCAGCATTTTATGTACTTAACAGCTGTTTGTGTATTAAATTATCAATAACAGAAGAACAGCACTGATTTGTAAATATTCAGGTTAGCTTAAGCTAGCTTAAAATGACAGGTTGTTGTTGTTTCTCCGCCCCGTATTGATCCAGTACGGGACGCGATTTATTCCGTATTGCTATAAATGTCTGATAGACAAACTATCATACGTCTCAACAATAAGTGTAATAATAATGACCAAAACCAAACATGGTAAATGTTAAGGTCAGCTAAATTGTCATTACTGGACCTAAATAGACCCCCCCTCCCCAATCCCCAGGAACTGACGCTGTTGTCACGGTTGCCTAGAGACGGACACTGCGCAGCCGCAGTGAGCTGCTATCAACCGGCGTCTTTTTAAAATGTCTGATCTAGGTTTATTAAGAAAGTCTAAAACTTCTCCAGTCTCGTTGCAAGTAATTTAGAGAGCACCTTACAATCTACCCCGATAAGGCTAATAGGTCTATACGAGCCACGGATGTCTGATGGTTTATCTTTTTTGAGGATGAGGTTGATGTTCGCCAGGTTAAGTGTTGGTGGCAAGTCTCCATGCCCAAACGAGTGTACAAACATGTCAGTAAGTGGTCCTACCACCAGATGGCTCAGTTTCTCATAGAATTCTGGACAGAAGCCATCAGGTCCAGGAGCTTTTCCACCCTTAAGGGAGGCAATGGGTGCTCTGACTTCTTTCTGAGAGATTGGAGCACCTAAGACTTCTTGTTGTTCCTCTTTTAGGCGAGGGAGAGTCACTCCACTTAAGAATTTTGTAATTTTAACATCGGATGAATTGCATTCAGAAAAATACCGTTTTTGATAGAATTCCCTCATAATCCTATTAATGTCTGTCATTTTGGAGTGTCTGTCTTGGTTATTGTCTTGTAATGATGAAATTGTGTTTGCTTCCTTTCTGCCTTTTGTTAGCCTAGCTAGCAGCCGCTTGCAGCCGGCCCGGTTTATTCCCTGATTCATATAATCTGTGTTTAGCAAAGAAAATGGTTGATTTTGCTTGTTTTGTTAGTAATTGATTTAAAGCTGAACGAGCTGCTTCTAATTTTTAGAAAGTGCTCTAGAACAGTGGTCCCCAACCACCGGGCCGCGGCCCGGTACCGGTCTGTGGACCAATTGGTACCGGGCCGCGCAAGAAATAATTAAATATTTCCGTTTTATGTATTAGAGTCTGGAGAATCTTTTATTTTGAAAATCCCTTAACCGGATACTCTCCGTTACGTCTTGCCGCCAACATTGAGCCACAAGCAGCAAAATGAGTCAGAAACAGATCAGATTCTTTGGAAAGTTTCTTTGCGTAGAGAAAAGGCCCAGAGAAGAGACAGGAGAATGGATTTATCCCGGTAGGTGATTCCCACATTACAAGCTGCTCTGCATGATATGGTGACCGGCTGTTAATGAGGGAATGAAGCTTCAAACTGCTTCCCCACGTAGAGACCAAGTAGTGTTAGTCCTTATAAAAGGACGAAATGTAAGAGAGGAAATCACAAGGATGAACCAGTGCGCTTTCACTTGCTCTTGTATTGAATATAAAGAAGAGCGCACTAGTCCCCCTAGTGGACTCTTTTGACTATGGCGCCAACGCACCCCTCCTGTTACAAAGAACCCAAACACACTCCCTACACAAACCAAACGAAATGAATGTGAATAATCAAAACAACTAGATCTCATAACAGGATCACGTGAGTATTATATACTGCAACAGTGACACCATCATTTCAACACACAATCTAATTTTTTTGTGAATTGGTAGATGTGTCATTTTAATGAAACCAAGCAGAAAAGAACAAACTATTGTAGGCCAGGAAAGGAGTGTCTGCTGATAAACGGAAGGTGGAGAGTTTCTTAACTTCTTTTGGTTAAATGTTTTCTGTTTCCCCGCCCCCCTGCAAGAATACATGGCTACAGACAGTAGATGGATGTCTTGCATCTTGTGGATCTACAAAATGGTGTGTAGTTTATGTCCAGAGACAACTATGTGAACTTTATTCAAAAACCCTCGCCACAAACATTTAGAGCCTTTTTTTCCAATGTCACAGATAGTTGAAGGGGTTTCGGTAAGATACTGGATCTCTGTCTTGTGAAGTGTTTCTGTGAGAAGGAACCCGGAAGAACCAGAACCTACATGAGACCCAGATCCGTCTTTAGACCCCTGGATGGACCCCCGCTGATGTAAAGTAGCTCGTTCTTCACCCAGTGTGTTTCTGCAGATCTTTTGTAATGAACGCCAGTTTTATGACGTAACCTGCTACCAGGCTGGCCAATATTTACATTGAGTAATTAAAACCCTCTTTTTTTTTTTTTTACTTGGTTTAGCGTGAAAGATAATTAAATTAAAGTTTTGCAGTTCGGTAGCCGTCTGTGTCTGCCAGTAATACACTTAAGCTGCTTCGTACATTGTGGAATCAGCAGAAGTGAAAATGGGAGAGTATGCTAAAAGTCTGCAGCGGTGACTTTCTGCCTGGTGAAGACGTGTGAAAGGCTGTGAAATGAAACGGGGTGGCATTGCATCACTCTGAAAATATCAGAAAGGAAATCCAGCTCTTTGGGATTGAATTAATGACAGATGGAGCGATTATTAGCCTCACTGCTGTTGGTAATTCGTAACAGGATGGCTCTTAGCCTCCAGAGTTCTGGTTTCACGGTCAGGGAAGAAGGTTCATTCTGTGGCCAAATGCTTTGAACAGGATCCTGCTGTAAAGACTCCATGGCAAACAATGCTCAGTTCACTGGCAGAGTCCACCACAAGTTTAGCTTTCAATTAAATTCCCTGGTATTGGTAACATGTTGACAGTGCAACAAACTCTACCAAGCGTTTTTTAGCAGCCTGTTAGCACTGGGTTGTTAAGAAGTCAAGTTCAAAGTGCTTTACATTATAAAAACAAAATACAGTGGCCGATTATGAAACAAGCAATAAACATTACATTTTGTCAAATGCTATCATGAAAATCATCAGTTCACATCAAATATGTTGATCAAAGTTCAGTTTACTGTTAATCACAGAGAAATCTAAACAGGTGGGCTTTAAGCTTTGGTTGAAGAGAACTCAGTGTTTTGGCAGTTTTGCAGTTTTCTGGAAGTTTGTCCCAGACATAAAGTGCATAGAAACACTTTGTATTAAGAATTGGAAGAAATTGAATAATATTTTCACATAGACTGGGTAGTATTTGTCTGAATCAAAAGTCTTAAAATGAACTAAACAAATGTAAAGATGAGATGATTGTTTTCTTTTTGTCTTTTTTTTGTGATACTGATGTGATCAGATTTTTTGTCTTGTCGTTATAGAGTAACAGTAAGCAACTGTCTGCCCATCAAAGTCCTCACATACTTCATGCCTGTGCAATGAATAAGTTGTTTCTTTTGTTCAATATATAATTAAAAAAATGTTGATCAATGTTCCAATTGCTATTAATCAAAGGCAACTTTGATTATGTTGGTTTTAGCCTTAATATAAAGGAGGTCAGTGTTTTGGCAGGTTTTCAGTTTTCTGGAACTCTGTTCCAGATTTGTGGTGCTTAGAAGCTGAATGCGGCTTCTCCGTGTTTGGTTCTGGTTCTGTGGATGCAGAGCACAAAAAAAAAAAGCACAAATTTTTTCCTTCCATCATTGTGGCATTTAGTATAAATAAATAATACAAATTGTGTTCATTCTGACACGTCTAAAAGAAGAGAATTTGATTCCCATTTCTCTTGTGTTTCAGAGCTCCTCGGCTCCACGAAGAAGGTGAACGTGAACTTTCAGGATATTGATGGGTAAGTCAGCGGCTCAGTTTTAGTCTGAATCTAACAGCTTATTACACCAGAAGCATTTTTCTTATATAAAAGATTCATATAATTTTACCCACGTTTTTTTTTTTTTTTTTTTGCTGTACAGATCAAAAACAGTGTTTTGCTTAACATCTGTGGTAAACATTTCCAGTCCACGTTGTTCAGTTCTTCTTTGTGACTGTATTCTGGATCCATGCGATAGACAATCATAGTCCTCTTAATCTGATGACTGAAAGAACACAACATTAAATTCTAATCTGTCATTTATATCATCTGCAGTCAGTAGATGAAAACATTGAGCTGCTTCTTCATTGAAACTTCCATTTTAATCACTTTAATTGGTCATTTCTTTCCAAACCGCTCGTACAGAATTCATTTCGAGTTGATGACCAGATGTTTGCGACGTTCTGACGGTGCGGTGCAGAAATAGTAAACTCATTTTGCTTCCCTGATGGATCCGCTTGCAGCTCCGTTCTTAATGTGCGGATGCTGTTAATGAGTCTCCACCAGCTCATTCAGTTTAGGTTCAATTCCTCCGCCTGCTAATTATCTGGAGAGTCTAAGTGAGCGAACTGAAACAGAGAGAGAGAGAGAGAGAGGATGGATATTTGTTCCATTCTGTTACAGTTGCGCACACGTCAAGTATATCAGAGGGTTTTCAGGAGTTCAGACGTTTAGACGTTCAGTCGCCAAGTGGTTAAAATCGCTTCAGCAAGTTAAACATCCCATTTTCTCCCTGTTTAATACTTTATCTGATAGGAGTGTGAAACAGGAAATTCTTGCTCAGATTTTGGTGTTTTGTATCAGTTAGCCTGGCGCTAGCTGCCTGTTTTGATATTAAGGTTAAATCTGGGGCGACTGTCGCTGAGTTTTTAATTGGCAATACAGTTGCACAGTTTGAGATTTCGAAAAAAAAATGTGCTTGATAGAAACACGGCAATTTCGAAAACATCACACAAGTCACATGATGAACAACCAGATGTTGCCGCTGGTGAAAACCATGAAGAAGTAGATGATAGGAAGTAGTTGGAAGAAGATGGTGTATCATTTTTTAAACTTTCATTCACATGAATAAAATTATTCACATGGGATTTTAATTGCGAAATTGTTGCTTTTGAACATCAATATTGACACAAGTTTTTGCACATTTGTAATGAAAACACATCTTGTGTGTAGAGCAGTTGTTTCCCAGCTGGAGGGTTATGGGTTTGATGTGCCTTTGGGCAAGGCACTTCACCCCAAGTTGCTTACTGATCTACGTTATCAGCGTGTGAATGTGTGCGCCTTACTAATCGTGTTTCCATCATTCCATCAAAATGCTTTTTATGGGCATTTTGAAGCATGGCATTAGAAAATGTTGATAGGAACGGCAAAATTTGAAATAATTTCCTCAGTTCCGCAAAAGAGTTTGCACGCTCTCTTGACGTGGTTTTTGGCTTTTCCAAGAAAGAAATTTATTTGCTAAAAAGGAGACGTATGTTTGCCAAAAAACTTCTGCTGTAGTGAACATTTACCCGTTTACTACAGCCATGCGTAGTGTCAACGTCTGATGTAGTCAAGCGTTGTGTTGCCTGGCTGATTCGCTCCAAATCAGTAGATGGGAGCAGACCTAATTTACATGGTTTTTTTTAAAAAGTTTGCTCAAGATTGGCATTAAAATTTGCATGTGAATTGTTTCTATCCCCTTCGCCTGACTGATATGTTTCTACAATTGAATTAAATAATTTTTTTATCTTTTGGAGCCTCTAAGCAAACTGTGCTTTTGGAGAATTGAGGAGAAATTATGAAAATCCTTCCACGGCGGATGGACGTAGTTTTGCTTTAACTAATGGCAGGTGTGAATTCAAGAAGATTATGTTAGTTTATGTATATTCAGTCACTAATACCACTGTTGAGAGACTGTTCATTATTTTCTAAAGCTCCTTTTTTCTATTGTTTGA
The DNA here is from genome assembly GCA_903066815.1 of Brachyrhaphis roseni. Taxonomy (NCBI): domain Eukaryota; kingdom Metazoa; phylum Chordata; class Actinopteri; order Cyprinodontiformes; family Poeciliidae; genus Brachyrhaphis; species Brachyrhaphis roseni. The sequence goes on from CAEFZY010039974.1 coordinate 6,659, forward strand.
AATGGAACCCAACCAAATGTTGACCTTGTATAGGATGAAATATTTCTTTGTAATTTTTTTAAAGCTCAATAGAAGCCATGAAACACTGAATGTCTGCATTTGTTGTTTCAAGTGTCCCAATCTGGTCTCAGGAACAGGAAGCATCAGACTGGTTGTGGAGGGAAATAGAAAAAGATAAGAACAGCAAGGGAGCGACTGGAAAGGAAGCGCCAGATGAGACGTAGAAGAGAGCTTTGTTCAGAAGCGGTCGGACTTTCAGACGGGCCATTTGAGAAAGTGAGGCGGGAGAAGGAAGATGTAGGGGATAAATATTGCATTTCATGTTCTACAACTTGGCAAAAGCACAGACTTCTCTGTACTTTACAAATACCTGCAGCCAGCTGAAACGCTGGAAGTTTTTTTTAAAATGGTGGAATCCCTGTATAACCCTGGAGGGAACAGGTGAGTCCAATGGAGAAAGTGTGCAGCATTTTTTCCCAAGATTTAACCCTAGCCATGCAAGAATGCATTACAGCCACCGTCATCCATCCTGCAGAACAACACAGCTGACAGTTTTTATAAAGTTAGTCATATATGGTAATCAGAGGGACTCTGGAGACTTTAAGTTCCAATCTTTAGTCAGTTTGACACAAGTTGATTGGGGTCAATCGGTGTCTGGCTGTCCGTCATGCTGATATAATCAAACCTTAAAAAAACAAACAGTAAATTTTTTCCTCCACAGCTGGAGTTCAAAACTTGAAGACGATGGTGAGGAAGCTTTCTGACTGTCTTAGTTAGAAACTTTTAAAGTATTTTTGGTTTTACAGATACTCTATTACTTTTAATTTAGGTTTATGCAGTCAGTGTTATGTAACCTCAACTTTTTAGAGCTTTACATCATTCTACAATGTCATTCCCTCATCAGAAACATACCTGGAGTGTTGTCTTCATTCTTTCATGCATGTTTGAGAAATCCTTTAATCTCCCGTGGCAACCATTCAGCTGTGCTAAATGTCTGAAAGGACGCAGCGCCCGGTCAAAAGGTTCCTGCCGAACTTTTGTATGTACAACAAAACTGATTAAATGTGTTACCATTTTTAACGCATTGAGATGTATGTAATTAGTTTATCTTAATTAACATTTTAAAGTCTCAACCTTAATTATCTGTTGAGAGACATTTATGTTCCCTTTTGAGGCAAACTTCAAAATAACAAACAAATTTAAAGCCCATGTTCTGCTTCACATTTACACTCAATAGGTAAAAAAAATATCACTTTTCAAACAGAGTGCTGCAGAATGTAGCTTTGCTGAAACTGTGTCTGACTGCGGTTCCTCAGAGGTTGCTGTCCAGTGTTGTCAGGGTTTGTCAAGCAAACAGGCTGATGTCAGCCATTCTTATTTTTGCATTCGGTTGTTTCCGGTCACCAGACAGAGGCAAGTCCGGAGAACGGCTCCATTCATCGCGCATTTGACCATTTCTTTGACATTTCCACCTGACAAAACATCTCCAGATTCAGTCAGTAGGAGCTGCTGTGATGAAAAGCCAAAATAAACATCTATGAACTCCAGCGTTTCTACTCCCTGATCCTTCCATCCTTATGATAGGATGTCACTGTCCTGAAAGGGCGCCCAACAGCCCGTCAGTGAAAAAGCCTCTCTCAGCAGTTTTCTGTTTCGCAACAGACACACACAGCTTGATTGCAGAACTGAAACCTGCTGGTTAGATACAGTTAACAGCTGGCATTGAATTGGTTTGTCTTTTTTAAATTAAGGTACAGTCGGCCTTGTGAAGCTGTGGGACATTTCACAAAAAAGCAAAATACAGAAGCATCTGTGTGTGAACAGCTGTGGCCGCCCATTCTGTTTTAGTGACATATGATTATGAGAGTATGTAGCAAACAGGTGCCACCAATCAAATCTATAGAGAGAGTGAACATCAAAAAACAGTTCAGTGCTATAAACGTAGGAGTTTATTGCAGTTTGCCTTCCCGGAGCTTTCAGCACTGTGTTAGCTCAGCGCCAATGAGAAAAGACATTAGCAATGACTTAAGAAAAGTAATAAAAAGCTGCCCATCAAACTGGAGGCATTTCCAAACAGTCTGACAAATAGCTTTACTCAATGCAGTATAAGGGAAAGTGCAGAAAACTAAAGATAGCAAATGAAGCAGTGGCATTTAGAATTTTAATGAAGGTCATGAATGTACAGTTTGGAAAATGAAACGACAGCAGACGCTTGTCAGGACACTAAAAGACGGTTTACAATAAAATCAGTCATTTCCATTCTCACATACATGATGGCCAGCTACTGGACTGTAGCCACAGCTGCCCTGGGGCAGTTTGACAGATGTGAGTTTGCCATATTTCGCCATCAGTCCTTCTGACCAACACCAGCAGGCGAGGCAGGTGAAGTGTCTTGCCCAAGAACACAACAACAGAGATGGATGAAACAGTGGCTCAAACCAGCAAACCACCAACAAGGCAAACTCCTACCACTGTTGTCACCAACGCCCCAAAAGTTTCAACAACCTTTGGGGTGATGTTTCTCAAACTTTTTCAGGCTGAGGACCATTTAACCCATTTAACAAACAGTCATGAACCACCTAACCTGAAATTTCCCCCGTGATAACATATCTTGTTTGAAAGGGTTACAAGTCAAGATCTTCTCACTGGTAATACAGCACTTAGGTTTAAAACTTTCATCTAAAACCAAAAGACTTCTCCTGTGACGGGCAGCGGCGGTAGGAGTTCGTCACGCTATCGGTGGGTTGCTTTGTCCGTCTCTGTTGTATCTCCATGTTGGTGAAAATGTGAAGGTATGTTTTTCTCTGTAGGGGAAAACAAGAACAGCATACCAGAAATAGATCCGCAGGCATTGAGTTGGAGAGAAGATTATTTGGTTTGTAGCCTCTGGAGCTACAATGAGCAGGATTACTATTGCAACAGCACATGATCAGTAGGGTAAAACTAACCTGTCTCATGACGGCCTAAACCCAGCTCACGTTCCCTATTACTGGGTTAGTCACTAGCTCCTACTAGATACTAGGTGGATGGGCATTACTCAGCCCCCTTCTTCCTGCTGCTCTCTTTGCTTCAGATTGAGTCACTGCATCACATGTTCAGCAGTCCTGACCTAGCTTTGTAGATCATGGATATAAAGCTTGACTTGAAAACAACTGCTGAGTTGATCACACCATCGTCTCTGTGCAATAGCATTGTAAAGTCCAGTAGGAGGCCATCTTTCTGATGGCTAAACATAGCAGCAAATCTACAAAACAGAAGACACTCAACCTTGTGAGTCAAGTTTGGTTGAAAAAACATTTGCCCCTTTCAGATCACTTTCTTTTCTCACTACACATAAGTTTAGCCGCTGAGCTCAGTGACCCTAAGAACTTTCAGATCATCTACCTTTAATTGCAGAAGCAAATGGGCAGGACTTGAAACTCAGCGTTCACCTCAGCAGTGGGTGAAAGGGCTGAGCTCTATGTAGAAATCTTTGTGGAGGCGTTTACAAATTACTCAGTATGTCAAATACAAACCAAGTTATTGGGAACCATCCTCAATATGCTCCTAGTGCTTTTGGAGCTGTTTTGCTTTGGACTATACCACTATGACACACGTCCTCCACAATCCTGTTTTACCCTCTTACATAAAGTGGCTTCAGCTACATAAAGGCCAGCACTGATGGACTATAAGTAGCGATAAAAACAACACTAACGCAAAGGTCTACTTTTTATTGGTAAAAGTACTTACAGACACTACTGTTACATTTTTGCTAAATATGAGTTCAAAATTGGATTTTACTATTGTTACCATATACTAAGAGCAGCAGTCTCAATACCTACAATATTAAACTGACAGAAGGAGTTTAAAAACATTTTTTTTGTACTGTCACTTTTCATGAGTGTTTGTTGGAGGCACTTTCATTTCTGTTTGCCAATCTTTGTCCTTGGGTTATGCGATGCCTTTTTCTCCTTATGCTTCTCATCATGCTTGCCCATCAGAGCTGACATGACAGTGCCATCCTCAAGCTGCAGATGCATACACACTAATCTGCACTATGCATTTCCATCTCTCCACCCTCTGGCCTGTTTAACAGCTCTGCAGCAAAGACATGTTTGATCCCTAATCCCCTGCTATTAAATCCATTTGTCATGCTATCTTTGTCGTTATCTCTGACCCGTGATTGTATGTTTATGTGTGTGGCATGCATATTGTCTGACCTAAGACCTCTTGATGTTTTCTGTGTGTGTGTGTGTGGGGGTGGGTGTGTGTGTGTGTGTGCCCCTTCAGGTTTTCTCCCCTGCATCATGCAGCTCTTAACGGGAACCTGGAGCTGGTCTCTCTGCTGTTGGAGTCGCAGGCCGCTGTCGACATCAGAGACCAGAAAGGTATGGAGGAAACCAGCCGATGTACAAAAACTCTTCACTTATCAGTTCCTCCAGTGTCCAGTTCACAAAAAACAGATACCTGCATCTTTTTATGCTAATACGTAATTGTGCGTTCATTGCAAACTGTAAATTGTCAAAAACATTGAGTGTAAGTGACTAACACCCACCTGTAGGAGGCAGTATTTATTACTTCTACTACAATGCTGCCTTGGCTTTACTTGATGTCAAGTTGTCGATATGGTGAAAGGCCTGTCATGGTAAATTGTCCAATTAGTTATTGAGATAAACAGTTACATTGTTTTGAGGCAATTTTCAAGTAATATGATACTGGTGGCATAATAATGCTAGAACACGTTTTCAAAGATCAGTAAACTTTAAATTCTCATTAACATTTAACTTTGCAACTGGAAGACATCCAAAATAAACAAAACAGAAACAAAAAGTAAAATTAATTATGAAGTTATTAATTTCATAATTAATAACTTCATAATAATTTCAAGATTATGCTCTTGTAATGCTCTTCATTACAAGAGCATAATCTGACACTGGCAAATACAAAAAATCTATCCTTTAGTTTGGGTCTGTTTCTTCAGTAGTAAAACGATTTTAGATTAAGATTTTGTTAAAAACACTTCAACCTATTTAACCATCATTCTTTGCACAATCTCTCCAGATTTGGCCATTGAAATACCAATAATCCCACAGCATCACAGATCCTCCACCGTACTTAACACTAACGATTTCTAGATATTCATCCTTTGTTTTACGGTGCTTGCAGCAGAAAAAGTTCAACATTAACCTCATTTATCACTCAGACGTGTGTAACAAACTCCACATGTTTATATTCATGATGGTGTGACAGAAATTAACTTTTTCCTTGCATCACACCCAAGCAGTGAGTTGTACCTAACGGTTGCTATGGAGATGTTTGTTGCAGTTCGCCAACACTGTTTGTTGTGACATCATAAATACGGATCTTGAACATCCTCAACCATTATGTCTAACATGTAATTAAATGTCCTCAAATTAAAACTGAGGTTTTTCTCAAAGGATTAGTTTTGATACTGCAGTAAAATATCTATTTATTTCAAAGTTTTCAATCATATATTTCAGGGACCTAAAACTAGAACTCATCCAACATGAGTTATGTGGCTGTTTTTGGCGCAGGAATGCGGCCGCTGCATTATGCCGCCTGGCTGGGGAAGGCCGAGCCAATGAAGATGCTGCTGAAGTCGGGTTCGTCTGTCAATGGCCAATCAGATGAGGGCCAGATACCTCTGCACCTATCAGCACAACATGGCCACTACGAGGTGGTAAGTGACACGGAGGATCAACCTCGGTGCTAACTACCTAACAAAAACATTAAAAACTGACAAAACAGTTATCTTTCTTCTGACTGCTGCTCCATTTTGCTCTTAAGCTAAGCTCCACTAGTCTTTTAAAACGTTGCCTGTTTTAATAGCTCACCAATTTAATTAATATGGGTTAATACACACAGCAGAAAATGTCTTAGCACTACCGTAGCTAATATATACAGACTTCCTTATCCTGCACCCTTTGTGCTTTCTTGGAATTTAATTTCAAAATAGCTTGGTAGTATTACCTAGCTTACTTAGCACAACAGAGCTAGCATAAAAGCTAGAGTGTTCCTCTTTCCCTACAGCACTTTTGTTGCTAGCTCACACAAGCATGCCATAGGACAATTGTAAACATTAAAAAAGGAGGATTTTTGACCATCTTACTGACCAACAGCGCTCAAGCTAGTCCAGCAAATAAATAAATCAAATGGCTCTGGAATTAGCTACTTAACTTAAGAGTGTGTAAATAAGGACGCTAACAAAAAGAAAAACTGCATAGATGCACAACTTACACTTTTATTACAGCTTGCTGATGTTAGCTAACTTACTTAGCCCATTCAGTACAACTCTTTTGTTCCTAACTCACATCAGCAACAAATTAGCTATTCAACACTTAGAAACATTTTAAAAATTAGGATTTTTAACAGTCAGGACTTGTAAAAAAAAAACACAGACATTAACAAAAACGTATTGCTGTATGTTGTTTGGAAGAAATATTTGTGTTGGTATGCATCTTCCTGTTTTTTTTCTGACATGTTTGCTTGTGTGTTGTGTTTGTCATTCTTCACTGCAGTCTGAGATGCTGCTGCAGCACCAATCCAACCCGTGCATCGTGGATAATGCAGGGAAAACACCTCTGGATTTGGCGTGTGAATTCGGCAGGGTCGGGGTGAGGAGCTGTACTTCATTCTGTCTGGAGAACATCGTTGGAAAACTAAAACCCGTTAGCTAACTGGTGATCTCCTGCCGATGTGTGTGTAGGTGGTCCAGTTGTTGCTATCTAGTAACATGTGTGCCGCTCTGTTGGAACCCAAAAAGGGAGACACTGCAGACCCCAACGGGACGTCTCCGCTCCACCTGGCTGCCAAAAACGGACATATAGACATCATCAGGTACGCATGTATCCGTTTAAGATTTGAATGTGGAAAAAATCTGGGATGTGTTTTCATCTATCCTGTGTCTAAGTGGCTGAAAATGTTCAAACACATGGATGTGTTTGCAGATCCTCCCTGTGCTCATATTGTCTTCATAAAGTTACTGTAAGATCATTCCACCATGGTCTGAGCTAACGTTTGTTTCACACTTTTGTGGAACTCGATGGTGTCAGTGTTTAGCGCAAATCTTCAGGTTGAAGAAAGCAGAATGGGTCTGCAGATAAACTCCCGTCACAAACGTCGTTCTCAGTTGCAGTGAAAAATGATATGAGAGAAAACTGGGATATAGGAATAAACACGAGAGAGACAGAAAGGAGAAGCAGAGGGCGGCAGATTAAAGCCTGCCACAGCCGGTGGAGCAGAACCTTCCTCTCTAGAAGTGACACTGGTAAACAATGCTCAGTAGCCGTGGCTGACTACCTGCGGAGCAGACACGCTTATAAAACAAAACACTTAAACAAAAGATAACAAAACATCGAAGAAAATGTTTGTTCCTCAGCTTTTCTCATTTTTACGAATGTTTATGGCTGTTGTCATGAAGTGTCATTCAGTAAATGATGACACTTTTAATGCAAAGTTTAAACTTTTATTGGACTTTTGATGTGAGTTTTAATGCAACTTTGCTTTAAAAGTGTCATTATTACCGAATAATGCAAAATTGACACGTTTTATGCAATTTCTGTTTTTTTTCTAGAAAATTTCTGACTTTTCAAACAGAAATTTCCATGTTTTTTTTTCTTGTACACTTTTAATCTCAAAATTTTCTCTTTTTTTGAGTAAATTTTTGACTTTCAAACTGACAAAATCTGAGTTTTTTCTCATTTTTTAAAATTAATCGTAACATTTCAATTTTTTCATGCAAATGTCTTTTTCTAAAACGTTTCTGAGATTTTTGGTGGACATTTACTCCTTATTTTTTCTTGTCTACAATGTCCCTAACATGCGGTTGTACCCATATGTGATGGGTCATTTTGTATTGAACTTTGATCCAAACAAATATGTTTGATGATTTTTTTTTTGTTGATTATTTTGACAACCCTACTAGAGACTGATGGTAACTATGGAGAAGCTGTAGAGAGCCACAGCTCAGATGAGACAATCGGTTGACAAAACACCCATTAATCATGGACTTCACAGATCTGTTCTTTGTTACAAGAAAGCCATGTGAAGTTCTGTTTGTTGTTTACTAATCTAGAGAACACTACAAACATGTGGAAAACGGTTCTCTGGTCAAATTTAATGAAACTTTTAACCTTTAAAACAATGTAGAAAACGAATACAGCACAACCCTTAAACTCACCATTCCCATTGTGAAAACATGGGGGAAGGAGACAAAAATTTTAAAAATAAAGAACTCTAAAGCAGAAATTACAGTTTCCTCTGTCTGTCTTCAATACCACTTGAACAGGTTGATGGAGCAGGTGCTTTTCGGGCTTCAGTGTTTTTTGTTTTTTATTACTTGAAATGTGTCAGAGAGAAAATATCAGACAAAGTCAGACTGGCAGATTCCTTTTGCTTTCTGTTTCTGTGCCAGCTGTGTCCAGACTGAGCTGTCACATTGTGTCTAATGAACGGCGATAAAAGTTGCATTGATCTCCTTCTCTGATTCGCAGCCAGAATGCAAATAAGCAAACAGAGCAAACTTGGTCGGATGCACATTTTATTCTGTGGCAACTCCTGGAGCCAAGCAACGGAGCGAGTCTAACTGATGAGCTGCAGGGTGTTAAATGCTGCTGAACACATTTATTGGCAGCCCTGGGAAAAAAATGCCTGAAAGGGGCACTGTTATGTAAAATCATCTTTTTTGAGCCTTACATCATGTTAGAATGCTATTCTCTCATCTAAAACATACCTTTGATTCTTTCATGCATGTTTGACAAATCCCTTAATCTCCATGGCAACCATTCAGCTGTGCAAAACGCAGGGGCGGACCTAGCTCCGCCTTCTAGGACGAAGCTCCTCCTTGGAGCTGCAGTTTTCAAGCTCCTTCCCTGCTACTCCCTAATTCAGCTTCTCCAGACTAGCCAGCAGCAATTAGGAAACATCTGGTGGAAATGGAGCACTTGATAGGAGCTGCTTCTTGATTGTGTTATAAAATGTCACTATGTAGCTGAAAAATACATAACACTGCCCCTTTAACAACCCTTTGGATTAATGTATTTTCTATTGCACCACCAGCATAAAACCAAAGTTTTCATTGAAGAGCATTTATTCAGTTGAAGTAAAAAAGAATTGCTTACTTTAAGATTTCCTGATATTTCAAAGGAGTAATGGACTCAAACGTTGTTTATAAGAGAAACAGGCCCACAGCATCACAACTCCTCCACCGTATTTAACATCATGCTTTTGGTTGTATAATACACATTCTGTATTTCACAACAAGCCCACCTGCTGCTGGAAAATTCAGCCTCAGTTTCATCTTGTTACCAAACATCAGGCCACTGGAGATTTTGTAAAAAAAAAATAAAAAAATAAATTAATTGTTTTACATTTTTCTTCCACCAAATTCACGTAAATGTTTCACAGTGTAATATAAGAGTTGTTAATTTAATGCTATGTTGAAGATTTGACCAGGAGTATCATCACACATCCTGTTCTGTAACAATAAACCACACAGTTCCTGTCTCTCAGTTATCAGGCTGAATGGCGTCAGTTCATTTCTGGACATATTTTCCATTCATTTAAACCCCCTCCAACTTTCTTTCCCTTATTTTCTTTTTCTTCTCTCTCTTTCTTTATCCTTCTCTCTCTGTATCTCTCTCTCTCTCTGTCGCCTTCTGCTGTCAGGTTGCTGATCCAGGCCGGCATTGACATCAACAGGCAGACCAAAGCCGGCACTGCCCTTCACGAAGCAGCCCTGTGTGGCAAGACGGAGGTGGTGAGACTCCTGCTGGAGGTAAGCAGAACTGCAACACAAAACTACAAAGCTGGGACTGTCCTGTCACACTGAAAAAAGAAAAGAAAAGATTTTATTGAAGAAAGATTTCACTTTTATAATTTTTACACAACATTACTCTTGGAAAGTGCAGAAACGTCAGTTTGGCATTTTGCAGGTTCAGATTTGTACCACCTGAGTGGACGTAGCACTCCTCAGACCTCTTTAAAGTCGTATTTGACATATGCAGCATTTTTATAGCAACTGCGGTGACATAATTACTTGATTGTGCTATTAAATGACACTATGTGCCTGGAAAACGCATAACACTGCCCATTTAATGCTGCTGCCTTTTTATGAACGCAAGTTTAATAAAAAACCCTGCAGCTTCATGTGATACCAGTGAGTCTCAGCTATGAGAGAGGTTCTGCTAACGCCAAATGGCCTCCTTGTGACGGTTTAGCCCCGAAGGTTTAAGGAAAACAGAAGCAGCCATATGTTGGGATGTCTGCAGCTCCTCCGGCGTGAGAACGCAGCACATTCAGGACCCTGACACTGAGAGGCTGTGAGAAGTTACCCCGGAGCGCCTCAGCACCCAATTCATCTTTGTTCGTTTAGTCCGTGTTTGATGCCGCAGACCCCAAATAAAACGTCGCTCCTCAGCCTGCAGCTGAAAAATCAGATGCGGTTTGTAATTAAGAGGAGAAGCCAGAGGGGAATGTGGTTATGTTGTGCTGATGTCACCGAGGCGCATGCAGACAGCTGCAGTTATGAGTTTAAAGCACAGGAGACGTTACGCTTTCATTTTTGTTAACACAACTATAGTGCAGCGCGAGAGAAAATATGCTCCGAGTTTATTATTGTGCATTTTGTCACATTGACAGCTGCAAGCGTCAATGTGTTTTATCAGGATTTGATCTCATCAACACACATAAGGGCAACATTTTCAAGCCACGTTACTCTGATACTCCCAAATAATAGATAGATAGATAGATAGATAGATAGATAGATAGATAGATAGATAGATAGAAGCAAAAGAAACATTTATTATATTTTCAATTTGCTTGCTTATATGTATAATTTTGCATATGTTGTCAATATTATGTTTTATTAGTTTACATTATTAGTACTATTTGATTTCTTAATAGTTTTTAGATATAATGTTTAGAAAAACCCATATAGTGGCTCAAATTAGCTAATGCTAAAAGCACCATGATACTGTTTTATTCAGTTTCTCTGTGTTATTGTGTTCCTATCAAATAAACCTAATGAATAAATAACTAAATGAATAAATATGTAAAAGCCCTAACATGTCTTGCTCTGCCCTGTAGAGTGGGATCAACGCAGCTGTCAGAAACACCTACAGCCAGACTGCGCTTGACATCGTTTACCAGTTCACAGCAACGCAAGCCAGCAGGGAGATAAAGCAGCTGCTGAGGGGTGAGATGGACAGAAAAATCCGTCTTCCATAACTGTGCTTTAAGAACTACAAAAACCAACATCTAATTCTCCAATGGTAATGTCATTTATTGTTTGTGACCTCCCAGATGCGTCAGCAGCCCTGCAGGTCCGGGCTCTGAAGGATTACTGCAACAACTACGACCTGACCAGCCTCAACATCAAAGCTGGAGACGTCATCACGGTAACACACCATGTAACACACTACAACACCAAGTTTCCATGACAGACGGGCACAAAATATTGTTGATGTTCCATTAATGTCAAGAAAACACAATTGTGGCGTTTAAATTTAATAAGAAATGCAAATAAAAACGCAGGTGAATGAGTTTGTTGACGCGATTAGTCATTAAAATACACACTCCTTCATCATCCTCCTACCACTTCCTTTCGTCTTCTTCGTCGTTTCTGCCTGTAGAAACATCTGGCTGTTGATCACGTGACTCGTATGATGTGAAAAGAGTGTTTCCATGGCAGTTTTGCGAAATGCACAAATTTTGATACAGCCAAAAAAACAGCCACATCCTCCAACGTTTTATCAACAAACATATTTTTTTAAATGCCGTGTTTCTATTCAGCAAGTTAAATTTTTTTATTGGTTGATGTAAATGCAGCGACTTATTGCAGCTCACTGAGGATGTTAGAGCTGAGAGGAAGGAGCGGGACCTGAACGTCTTCATAACTGGAATTTCAAAATAAGCAATTAACATTTACGACAAAGCTCCTTGTAATAGAAAAATCTGAACTTTTCTGAGTTTCTAAAGTCAAAAATATTCATCCTTTGAAATGTCCACCTTTTTTTTCCAGAATATTTCTGAGATTAAGCTCTGTATTTCAGAGTATTTTTGGTGAAAATGTAAATTTTCTTTTATTTCTACAATCACCCTACTACGCTGTTGTGAAATCCTGATTTAAACAATGAATCTTGCTGAGAAATTTGCTTGATAGTTAAAAGGTTTGCTGTTTGGGCACTATAACGAGAAATATAATCAGAAGGTGAGGCTTTTTAAAGACCCGAAATCTGCTGTAGAAATGGCCCCGTTTGTTGAGAATATCAATAAATGCAAAAGCAGAGATGGCTTCAGCCTCTCCTGTTTACTACAAGCATATTTTACAGGAACATGTGCGCGCTTGTTGCCATCATAAATATTCATAAATATTCATGAGAATTAATTCAGCCTTTGGGTACTTATTACAGTTGCAACGAAGCCAAGCTGCGCATGTGCCTTTCCTCAGGGCCTGGAGGAACAATTAGGCTGCAGTGCTAAATGTCTCCAGGGATGAAGGCAGTTTATCCTGTTTAAAAAGCAACTCGGTTACATATTTCTTCACATATTTTAACCTAAAAGCCAGTTGTTAATGTTCACCCTTATCAGGTATTGGAGCAACATCCTGATGGACGCTGGAAAGGCTGTATCCATGACAACCGGACGGGAAACGATCGAGTGGGGTACTTCCCATCCACTCTGGTTGAGGTCATCAGCAAGCGCACAGGTGCGTGTGTATGCGTGTGTTTATGCGGATACCTTTGTGGGTGTTGGAGTGTGAAAGGTTTGTTAGACTTATTTTTAGTTGTAAATGTGCTGACAGAATCACAAGTCGGCCATATGACACGTTTGGGCTGGAAACAGAGAACTACAGCGAAGAGAGTAAAATATCCCAGTGAAACATTTCCTGTCCTTTGTCTGAAAACATTTTCAGGTAGACTAGTTCTCAAGATTTTTCCTAAACATTAGGCTATATCATGCTTTCCTATCCTTCCTTTTTGCATTTAAATCATTGAGTTGTTGTCTATACAAAGTAGAACTGCAATGCTTTGGTCTGGATTCCTCGTTATTGCAGCTCCACAAGTCGCTCTTTTGCTCCTGTTCGACTCGTTTTGGTGTTGGCTCTTCATTCCTCCGCCCGCCCTCCAGGTCGCACTCCAACTCATTCGGCCATTTTTGTAGCTTGTCAGCAGAAAAAACTATTATCTACCGGAACAGAAACTTTTTATTCCCAAATTGATCAGCAGTGAAAGACTTGTCAATCCAGCCAAGCCAGAAAGTGCTACAATAATATGAATGAACACGGCCTCAACATTGTTAGCGGGTTAGCTAACACTAGCGCCAAGAACATGACTGAATGTATGTGGAGGATGTGCTCCCCAAGATGAAAATGGCTGAAAAAAAGCCAAACTCTTTATGTAATAATACTGTTCAAGAATTGTTTTGTTCTCAAGGAGCTAATAGCTAGCACACAGCGCTAGCATAAGCAGAAGGCACAATGGTACTGCTAGCGAAACATTGGCCAAGACATCATATCAACACACAACAAATTAACATCTTATATAAAGTTTGTTGTCATTTTAATGTTATTTGCAGCTTCCCGCTGCGTTGTCTCTGTTGTTTCACAGACAGAAGGAACTGACCCTCAGTCAGACAAAGGTTTTCAGCAAATTCTTCTCGATTCTGGCAGAGGTTGCTGAGGCACTTGTCCTTGAACAAAGAGGACTTTCCCCACTGATGTGGGAACATTTCCCAAAAAATATCTATATTATCCAGGCACTTCTAAGAGGTTCTGATGCTGAGGGACAGCGTAATGGACTCTGTGGGTTAATACACCCAAAAACCGAAAATTTTAACTTTTTAACTTGTAACTTCAGCATCCTTGAAGTCGGACTAAAACATTTCCGTGAGAAATACGATTCTGGATTCACAAAATTGGTTAACTGGAAGTCCATGGGTCCATTGAGCAGTTCTGCAGCAAACACTGTGATGTCATTGTAGAAAAGACACAATAGGGAACAGAGAAAATGCATTGGCTTGAAAAGTAAGACTTAATGTCAGTATAAAGACAATTACGCACCACCAGGAGAGACTAAATTAAACTTTTATGCACTCTTAAAAAACGAATTTAGGACAATAAAGTTTTTTCTAACTATACTGTATACTGTATATTGTTGGCTTCCGTGATAAAATAAACTACCCTTTTATTGCACCATAATCTTACTCTGAACCTCTTTTTCCCATTGGGTCAGCCTTCTTCTTTAACATTATGCAAAGTAGAGGTGTAATGGAGAGAGAGAGATCTGTGACCCTCCATTGGTCCAGGTTCAGCTCAGCCCTCAGGGTCTCTAAAGGGTGTAGACCTGGGGACTGATGGCCGTAGACAAAGGTTCATCTTGTGTTTGGTGAATTATGTCTAACCTGTTGTGCATTGTTGAGGTTTTATGTTTTTTGGATTTTTTTATTATTATTTGGATGAACTGAAATTAAAAATTGGATTTTACTGAAACTTTAAGTGTTAACATTATAGTACTAAGGTTAGGATGAGTTTATGTTAAGTCTTTTAGCTTATTTACCAGGGCTGCCAATAAATATATAAAACTTGAGATCAAGATAATAGCTTGGATTTGGAATTGCTCTGGCCCTCATCTTTGGACCTAAATGTATACACGAAATGGTTGAAAATATTATAATAGTTTCTAAAATTCTAATTCATGTTATTGTAAAAAAAAAAAAAACGGCATCACCTCCTCTGAAACAGTCCCGATTTCACACCATTTCCACACAAGGTGGAGTGAATATACGTGGAACTGCAGAAGACGTGAACCTGGAGGATCAACCAAACTGTCTGTCAAGTATAAAAACTATTTATACTATTTACAATAAGCACAAAAAGCAGCAACACACATCAGTCATCATTTCAGTGGTTTAATGGGAAAACAGAATTCAGAAAGCGTCTCTGCTCCAAATACCTCTGAAATAAAGCGGATAAGTGGAAACAGAACATTTTGTATTCCTTTTTGAAGGAACTTCTGGTGAAAGCTCCATATTTGACTCACATAAAAACGATCATCGTCATGTGTGTGGAAGCTTAATTCCCATCATATCAAACTGTTATTTTGAATTTTTGCATATTAAACATCCATGCTGTCCAGCATCTTAGCACCGCCCTTCATCTTCTATGAATGAGCTCCTTCTTGGTAACTTCCGCCAAGCACATTCAGATCCATCTTGTCGTCTTAGAGGTCGTTCCTCCACCGCGATGTTTTTAAGCTTTTATAGGTTTGTCTGTGTGTTCTGCTGTGTTTGTCTCAGCCTGTATTTCTGTGGTTGTGACCTGTTCACTCACCGTTTTCCGTGACGTTCTCCCTCCTAGCAACGTCCGTCTCTCTTGCATCTTGATTTTCCACTGACTGTGATTCGGCACGAGACATTTTTGAATCAGTTAACCAATAAGTGATAGCAACATGAAAACATTGGCTGAGTATAACCGATATGTAGTGAAGGAAGAATGTAGTTGGCTTTGCTCAGATCATGGAATGGTTTTTAGCAGTTTGCTAAAATATTGACTGACCTCTACAGTTTTCTAATGATAGATTCATTGTGGTGTAAAAGTATATATGCAGAATATTGTTTTAAAATAAAGTGATGTTTAAAAATTGGATTTAAGGTTGGCAATTTGAGCATCTGATTGTTAGCATTACGTCATGAAAATAGCTAACATTAAGCCTGCCATCAGTTTTTCTGCACATCTTTCCTTACATTTATTTTTCATCAAATGACAATCCGCATAACCATCCTGTTGCTCTCCCTGAAGTTACCCGGATGCATTTGAAGAAAATGCATTTGTCTGCTTTCACTTATTTAGCTGTTTTCTAAAATATGGGGCTAAGCTTTACTGGCTCAATGAAGCAACAGTCTTTCCATGCTAAAGACTTTGGTACTTCATCTGGCATCTGAGGTAAATTCTTTACTTTCTTTCGAAATTGGGGAAGTTATTTTGAATGCTGCCATTTCCAGTGCGATGTAAGAAAACATACATTAAAAAAGTTGATGGAAACACAGCTTATTTTAGTAGTTTTATCCTACATTTGAGTGTAGCAGGATGGACATTTGGTATCTCGATACAAATATTGCAGTTACACAAACATATAACCTGTATTATGGGACGCACCGTCACACATCCTAACTGTTAGATTGAGGCCATTTTGCTTTTCTCCACACATTAAGAGTGAATATTTAGAAACACTTTTTACAACTTCCAAATGTTTTAACGAAGGTGTTAATGAAGCGCTATGCACCAAGAAATCATTATGCTTATTATAAGTTTATAACATCTTTATAGAGATTTAGCTCTATCGTGATTTAAATATTGTTCTGCTATAGCAAATGTGCTACCATGTAAAGACATAAGAGTAGACTCCTCATTTGATGTCACTCACCCCCACCTTAAACTCTCTGCACCTCTTCATACTGTACATTGCCCCCATCGCCCATGTTTGTTCTCCATCCCTGTGATTTTTTTTTCTCCATCAGTTGCCTGCTTCGCCCCCCTTCTTCTCTTGGTTTGATTTCTAACCTCAGTCTTTGTTTTTAATTTCTATTATTCCCTCCTCTTTTTTTCTTACGTGTAATTCTCTGTTTTGTCGTTCGTCTGTGACGGTGGTTCACTGTTGGCTGGTTGTGTGTGTGTGTGTGCGTGCGTGTGTGTTTCCGTGCTTCGTCACGGTGGGTGTTGTCTAGGTTTGGCCAGCACAGTCATTTGTACTCAACAATTTCAAAAGATACCGCTGGTTCCCCCGGCGACGGTTGCCCCTGCCAACGCGGTAGTCAACGGCAACGACACCACGTTCCATCAGATCCATATCCTGCCTCCACCGCCTCCTCCTCCACCACATTCCCATCAGCCACTGCTTCCACTTTTCACTTCCTTTGGGTATAACAGGTCGCCCGTGACAACCCCACAGGGAGACACACCCACTGCCCCAGGTATACACCCACTTTTCATTATTATTATTATTATTATTATTATTATTATTATTATTATTATTATGTGTTACTGATGAAGCTTTAATGGATGCTTTCCTCTTGTGTTTTCTACAAACTTGTGTCATGTTGAAACTGAAATATCTTAATTGATCAATTCGAATTCCAATCAGCGTTTTAATGGATTTTCTGAGAAGGCAGCCATTAAACGTTTCTGTTATAGATCATTATTTATCTAATTTTCTATGTTTGTCATGGTGTTTAACTTTTGTTCTTTACGGTTGTCATCTCCATTATTTAAACACGAGCGGTTCTTAGTTTATATATTCCATTATATCCCATTTGAAAGCATGCCATTATAATTATGATACTTTAGATGTGAATAATGAGAATAAGGAGTTTTGTTGTTTTTATTAAACACTGATGTGAAGGTACTCATCTTCTGGCAGTCTTGGTTTTTGTCCACCAAACAGCAGTTCCAGCGCTAAATCAGACCAGTTCTTTCTGCTGCCTGACCTGATGGAGAACATCTCTACCATCACTAAACTGCTTCTGTCTTTCCATTTTATAAGCAAATGTATTCATTTTATTATACATTCAGAAACAAGTGTTGACCAATGAGCCGAACATGTCTTGCTAAAGATTTGAATTATTTATTATGTCAGGCATAAAAAAATGTAAAAAGACGAAGAAGATATGGGTATTTGAATGGTTGCTCTTGGCAAACTCGGTTAGTGGCCTCAAAGTTTAAGAAACTGTAATAATAACTGAGCACGTAAACCCGCCCTGCTCCGCTCCTATCAATCACATATCCCAGATAATTTTCACTTCACTCACCCTGTGGTTACAACAAATGACAGAATGGAGCTGGAAGATGTCAAACAAAAGCTAAAATCAGGAGAAGTTCCACTGCTGACTAACATTATAGTCTAAAAACAAAAGCCATAAAATGTAAATTATAATAACATGTTGGGTTTAGTTTAATATAGTCTTTTAGTCTTACTTCTTAATTAAAACTTGATGAAAATTAAAATTTGATAAAAATGCAGGCCACACTTTTCAGATTTTTAGTAGTAATAACTTCATTTTTTTCCACTTCACAATTAATTGGTTCTTTCTCTTACACTATAAAATGAAATCCCAATAAAATCCACTGAGATTCCTGTTTGTAATGTAATAATGGCTGTGGATCACAATGATGAATCAGTCCGTAGCTGGGTTACAAAGTGACTGTAGCGCCATCTTTGGTCTAGCACTGGAACTGCTTTGGTGAAAAAACCGTAGCGTCACAAACTGGCTCGTCTTTTTGGTGCCAAACACGTCAGGGTCAGAACTAATTTTACAAAGATGAACTCTGTAAACATTTCCAGTGAAAGATCACATGATCACTTCAAAGAGTCAATAATTTACCTTCTGCAGTTCATGTTGCATTATCTTAAAATAAATTAGAGTCCATCAGGAACCATTTATTTGGCTTGTTTATTATTTTTCACCACTTGGATTATTATTAACTAACATTATTAGGATTAGAAACAGGGGCGATCTTTTACCAGTTTCCCTGAGTTTGCTTGTGATTCATTTGAATGTCTGGATTTCCTTTCTTTTTATTTAAGTTTTTAATATTTTTTGCTCTTTTTTCCCCTTCTTACCACCACTTCCACACACAACTTTATCCTGACCAGACAGTGTTTTCTGTTCTGTCCTCTTCTTGTGTTGTCGTCACGCTGGATCAGACTAACACTTCTACCCACCTTAACTCTGCACCCATAATGTGTGTGTTTGTGTGTGTGTGTATACATGTGTGTGTTTGTTGCAGTTATGACGAGTCTGCCACAGTATAAAAACCATCACCCTGTAATATCCGTATTAGACAATACCAGTACGCTTGGCCGTAAAAAAAAAAAATGACGCTTTCCATTAAAAGAGAATTTTTTTAGTTTTTTTGAGTTTTATATGCTTTCGTGACTTATTATTAACAAAATATTCACTTTTGTAGACTCGCAAGTGCAAATTACCTCAACGAAAACCCGCTGCAGCGGTGCAAAAATTAACAGTCAAAGGTGTAAAGTTTCACATGTTGTGTAAAACATTGCTTTAAAAGTATGACCTACGATTTTCAGGTAAGGAATTGACATCCTATAACCGCCTCTGTTGCCTGGTTACCATTTTGTCACCTCCAAGAGAGAAAAAATAATAAAATTTGAGAACAAGCGGCTTCGTCTTATTTTCATTCAAAAGGGACGTTTGGCTGGTGATTCAGGTGAAAGCGATGCTTTTCCGAGGTCGCTTGGAGGAACGCAAAATGACCACAAGAAGGAGCTGTGTGATCACATGAAAGGAAATCAGACTTTGTGATGTGTGTGTTTCCCTGGAGCGCTATTGGTTGCACATATAAACCATTATTAAGCCCTTAATAAAGCGGCCATAATGGTTTATAGCACTCTCCAAATGCACTACAGCCCCATTCTTAAAAGCCCCGACATATATAATCACACACCAATGGATGCATTATATATGTATGTGTATGTACATTTTTGGCATATATGTGTATATACACAGGTATTATTTGTGTAAAGAATTGATGTATGCACAAGGAGTATATAAATGTTTTCATATATTTATATATATCTGCTGTCTTTTTTATGTGTGTGGGCGAGAGAAGGAGGGAGTGAGAATGTGTGAGGATGAAGATGTTCTGCAGAGGTAGATTTTAAACCTGCTGTATCTGCTATGTTCATTATGTCTGCACTAATTAGGAATCGGAAATCATTACTGTTTACTTCCTAAACATATTCTGGGAATTCAGAAAGATCAGACACGTTCGTCCCTTACATGTTTTCAGACAACTTTGACAGATTACGGCACGCCTAAAGATGAAAATGTTTGTCTCACATTAGGGTATAAATGCATCAGCTGCTAAGTAAGTGCGCTAACGAAGAGACCGGCGACCTGCGACAGTTAGTCCTTATGGCATTCCTTTTTAGGTATTTTTAAAACACAAAGTGGGAACATACAGTCCCTTACAAAATGATAAGCTGGGTACTCCACAAAAGTGTCATTTAAGGAGGAATGGTGAACGGAAAGAGCTCAAAGAAAATCAGACGAAATTCTGTTTGACATTTGCCAGAAACCATATCAGGGATAAAGAGCGTATGGCTTAGAAGATGCTCTGGTCAGATGAGATTAAAACTGATTTTTTCAGCCTAAACATAATTTTTTAAATTAAATTCTTGTTGGAATGTCCCAGTCAAAGTCCATGTAAATCCAATGAAAAATCAATGAAAGGACTTGAAAACTGACATGTGTTAGTATGCCCAGTAGAAACCGTCCTGGCACTATCGCAGAAGCTAACAGTGTTCCTTAAATCCGCTACAGCCAATCATTGCCAAGGAAAGTAAATGATGCTCCTTGATTGGCTGCTTTTGAAACTCCAGCCTGTAGCGCATCAAGTAGGATTGTTGCCAGATATTTCAGCTTCCCAAGCTGCATTTCCTTTTGAATATTTTAGATATGCACAACAACAAAAAATTCTGTGAAAATATTCATTTTCCGTAAATAATTTGATGTTATGTTTCACAGAAAAATCTGCGAATACTGAAATGGGAGTAGGCAGGTGTC
This sequence comes from Brachyrhaphis roseni, assembly GCA_903066815.1. Taxonomy (NCBI): domain Eukaryota; kingdom Metazoa; phylum Chordata; class Actinopteri; order Cyprinodontiformes; family Poeciliidae; genus Brachyrhaphis; species Brachyrhaphis roseni. Next base: position 27,242 of record CAEFZY010039974.1, read on the forward strand.
CACTGGATATTAAAACTTTTGTAAGGCACTTTAAAAAAAAATAAACAGACCGTTAGAGTGAATAATGGAGTTCTAAGAAAAAACAAGCATCAGTTGCTAATGAAAATGATTGATAGCTCTAGCTATAACTGCACAGATGTAATGAGATCAGGTATTTTTCTAGAGATCAGTTGATGGGAGATCTGTGTCCAGTTTCAGAACGTCACCTTTACCCTACCAGTTAGCCAGTTATGACTTTTCTTTAAAAACTATAATTATAAGTATTCATAATAGTTCCTTCCTGTTGTAAGCATTCTTTGATCCTTTATATCAGGAACGACTGTCTTTAGCATTCAATACTGACCATTAGCATAATTAGCGCAGGAATGATGAAGAAAATCTAGATCCATACCTTAACTGTGAGATTCCCAAACAACTTCCAACATTTCTAAATCCAGTATTTTCCATGTCAGAAAGAGATTCAAGGTTTCATACAATATAGCAAAGCAACATTGCTACAATAAGGCCAACCTTCGTATTATCAGCCTAAGCTAATTCCAGATCATTCTGCTCCCCTGCCGATTAATCAAAACGGCCCCAAGGTGGATACAAATTAACGTCAAGCGGCTTCTTTTGGTACCATAAACACTTGGACTGTCGGTTCGGATACCAATGACTCATTTTTACTTTATTCTGTTTTAATTTGTAGATACTGGAAACACAAGTCACGCTAACCTAACATTTGAACTAATGAAGATAAAACAGGTTGTTGCTAATAAATCTGTTCATACCTAAACCTTGTGCTACTGTTCTCAAATTATGACAATGACAATAATTCACTTGACAAATTATGACAAATTAGGGACATACTAAGATAAAAATAACATAATAAAGTTATAAAATTATGAGAGTAAAGTTATAATATCACAAAAACAAGAATAAAGTTGTACTAGAGTAGTTGAAATAATACAACAGTCATGTTTGAGAAACATAGTCATAATATTATTCCAACTCATAAATACTTTATTCATCCCAAAGGCAAATTAAATGTTGTTGTAGCTCATTAATTCATATTCTTCAAAGAGTTATTGAAGAATTATTAGTTATTAATATATAGATATAAGAATAAAGACATAATATTACAAAAATCAAGTAGTACAAGAATAAAGTCCAAATAATACAAGAATAATGTCATAATATTACAAGAATAGCGTTGAAATAATACATGATTTAAGAATGAAGTCATAAACTAAGAGAATAAAGTCATACAACTTAATTCTTGTAATACTATCTAAATATCTAATAATACTAGTATGTAACGTTACAAGAATAGTCGTACGAAAATAAAGTTGAAATAGTACAAGAATAAACTCATGTTTCAAGAATAAAGTAAAGTTGAAATAGTACAAGAATAAACTCATGTTTCAAGAATAAAGTACTAATATTATGAGAATAAAGCCATAATATTATGAGAATAAAATTGTAATATTATGACTTCACATAATAATCTGACTTTATTCTCGTAATTTTATCTATTTTAGTTTACCCCGTCAGGCTCAAAGTTTCCCACCCGCCCCAATAAAACAAAACCTTGAATGTAAAAAGTCTCGGTTGTTGCCGCTGTAAAGAGCACGTCTCTATTTGGAAGTCACCCGCTCCCTGTGCCACTTTAGGGGTCGGTTAGCGGTTAACGGTGGTGTTCTGTGTTGAAGGTTGTCGAGGCTCAGAGGCAAGTCCTCAAAGTTCTCCCACTCCATCCAGCGGGCCCCATGGAGGCTCCAACGAAGAGATCTGGGTTCTGCGCAAGCCCGTGGCAGGTAAATTAAGCCGCGTTGCGCTGAGCCCTCAACCTCTGACTCCTAAAAAGTCTGAACAGCGCCAAACAGTATCTGACGTCTGTTGGTGAAAAACCCTTCCTGCCCAACGGTCCCCACTGTTTGAGCCGTCAGAGGATGGTGCTTGAAGGCATTCAGATACTTTTTGACCTGCTCCTGACAGTTCCCCCCTCCCATGTCCTGCTTATCCCTCCATCTGAAGCCTAGCTGAGCTCAGTAGCCGTTTGTGTAGGCTGCAGGCATTTGCATCGGTCTACAGTCTGTGTAGAGAGCGAAAGATGAATAGAAGGAATAGTGTGCGTGTTTTTGATGAGCGTGGAAGCAAGAGGCATGTCTTTTTTCCCACTTTTGTGTTGGTCACTCAGTCATCTGTCGGCCTTGTCTGTCCGTCCAGTCCATCCAACCACACGCTGCCCAGTGCATTTCAACGGAGAGTCACACCACGAACACCGCAGCGCCGGATATCAGCTAAACTTTTGTCTGTGTGTGTGTGTGTGTGTGTGTGTGGGCGTGTGTGTGCGTGTGTGTCTGCTGTATGTGTTGGACGATACCTACGGGCAACAATTGGGCAATTGCATGGGTGCGCGATTGATTGCACATGTATGTTGGGGTGCACGTTCGTGTGTGTGTGTTTCAGGTGGAGATCGCAGCAGCGTGGGGAGTTCTGGGAGTGTGACCAGTGTGAGGTCTTCAGGTAGCGGTCAGAGCGCCACCAGCGCTGCGCACATCCTCCACGCGCAGGCCGAGGGCGTGAAGGTGCGACACACACACACACACACACACACCCCATAACACACATCTGACACCACAGTTACAGCTAGTGTCTCACTTTTATGAAGAATTATTTTTTCATATTTGCTAAAACGATCATCATGTTTTAGCAACAGTATAATATAACATAGATAAGCTGCTACCCTTTGCTGTTTCACCACAAAATAGTCTGCCATGAATGCTAAGGCTAGTTAGCATAGCTTTAGTAGAATTTTTAGATGACGGCAGATAAACAGTTTCCCTGGAACAATAAGTTGTTTCTCTGACATTAGCTCCTTGAGCAGCAAGTGCATGAGGATGATTGACAACGCTAAGACCCGCCTCCTGGCTCTGATTGTTTGTTTTTGGTTATTCAAATGGCACTAGTAGCTGAGGAAAGAGGTGGAATCTTTTCTCATATTTTCTGTCTCATACTATCAATATATGGTGACAGTGTCAACAAATGTGAAAAAAACTGATTTTCGGAAAAGTTACGTATTTCACCTTTAATTTTGACTTAAATAGTTACTTAAATGTGCTATAAAATGCCACTAAAATTCCAAACTTTGTTTTAAATGGAAACTGACTAGATTGCTTCAAGTCATTGAATTTCAGCATTCACTCCTACTTGACGTATCAGACATTGTGTAGTTGGCTTTACAGCAATTCCACATAATAAACATGCATGTAGTGACAGTGCAGAGGAAGAACGCCCCTTTAACAGGAAGAAACCTCCAGCAGAACCAGAACCTGGCTCAGTACAAGCGGCCATCTGCCACGACCAACTTGAGGGTTGAGAAGACAAAGAAGATACACTCAAAAAAGAAACAAACTTTTAATGTGAATGGAAGTAAAATGTATTAGCATTGACTTGTGAGATAGCCTTCCTTAATGAATGAGCTTTAATGAGTCTCTCCATGTGTGCTTGCAGCTTTTAGCCACTGTCCTGTCCCAGTCTACTAAAGCCAAGGAGCATCTGATGGAGCAGTCCAAGTCGGTGGACCAACCTGCAGGTTAGAGGAAGCAAATATTGCTGAGATTTTTATACCAACTTGAGGGAGAAAAAAAGGCGGAAACATAAGAATTTGGTTTAAAAAAATTAGATTTTGGTTAGATAATGAAAGCCTTAAAGCTTTGGCCTTTTACATAATGTCATCATATCACTTCTAAACACACACAGCTCTTGGCTTGTTCAGCAGACAGATGGCCAAGGCAGGGGATGTAGGAGGAAGTGTAGAATGGTATAATTGGTTCAGATTGTGTTTTATATCTTGGAAAGCAAGAATCTGATTGGTTGTTTGGCGAAGCAATCAGACACCGCAGATATTTGAGCGTGAGGAGGAGGAGGAGGGTAAAGGTCAGAGACCTATCCAGAGAAGTTATCTGTTGATGGACGACAGCGTCCAAAGATTGGTTGACAGCTTGTCACCGGCCAATGATTTCTCTCCGCCATCAGGCTCTGCCAGCTCCTCTCGGACGTCCAGCCAATCGGGCTGTCCGCTTCATGAAGCGCCGCCTTACGATGCCACGGCAACCAGGAAGGGGGAGGTTCCATGCGAAGGGAAGGTAGGACAGTCCTGATTCCCCACAGATTCAGTCTTCAGAAAAAAAAAAGTCCTACTCAGTCAGTCGCCACCATGGGCTTCTAACTGCATCGTGATGAGGATGTAGCTCCACAGTCACCTCGAGCCCACTCGTACACCCCCCCCCCCCACACGCACGCATTAATACAACACACGCCAACATGTCCCAGCGGTTTCTCTCGCAGCTGGCTTCGTCCGTGCTGCGAGTTTTCGGATGCAGCCACGACACGGTGAGTGCGTGAGTGGGTTTCATTCGAATCTCTGCTCTATGATTCTAGCGTGTTTGTGTGACTTCATCATCCACTCCTTTCAGTTGCAGCTTTTCTTCCATTGCAGCGTTTGTTTTCTTTTACCTTTGGAAAGAGTCTTAGAAGTCACTGCGCCACAGGCAAACAGAACTTTGACAGAGATAGTGGTTATTGCTTGTGTGTGTGTGTGTATGGTTGCGTGGACGTGTGTGTGAGTTGTGGCAGGTGCCCAGGAATTGTGGGAGGACTCTCTCGGCACAAAAAGTGTGAAATCTGATTTTACACCGTTCAGAATTGGATGCCGTTTTCTGGCTTAGTGTTGATTTAGCCTAACGTCTAATTGCATATTATTATTTTAAGTTCTGAAACGACAGCAGATTTTTTCTGCCGAATGTGTGCTTTACTCGCCTGCAGTATTTCTGTGTGCTGCTATGTAAGCCATGTTCTGATGACCATCTGTTAGCTACAGTGGAATCCTGACTCCTCGCTGGCCAGCCTCCCGATGCTTCCATCAGCAGGGAAACATGGCGGAGAGATGAGAGGGAAAGCCAGTCGTGATATATAGGGAGAGTGGAAGAGGAGATGCACCACAACGAGAGAAATAACGAGTAGAAACAGCAACTACAGATGCTCTAAAACACTAATCAAGCCATTTCAGAACATCTTGTCATTTTCAGGCTTGTGGCTAATAAATATCAAATGATTCTTTTATTTGTGACTGTTTTGTAAAAACTCAGAAGATCCAATTAGACAAGATCCCATTAATTGCTGAGAATACAGAAGTTTGTTTGTGGATTTAATAGTAGTACTGTAGTCCCATTGCCTTTGTCAACATTACTTTAATTTAGAAAAAACACCATTTTGCAATTGCGGTATTTCCATTTAGAAAGGAGTGCGGTTAAAGTCACATGTGAATAAGTTTGGTCATGCAGTGTCATTAAAAGTCATGTGGCAACAGATGTAAACAAGAGATATGTATTTTAGCCAGATTCAAACTGGTGTGACTCGTCTGATGCAATAAAACAACATGTTCCCATTGCAGTTTTGCCAAATGCATCAATTTTGGTACGGCTGAAAAAGTACCTCATGCTTACGCAAAAACTTTTATCGAAGTATTATTCAAAATTGCCGTGTTTCCATTCAGAAAATTTATTTTTGTAAATGTAGTTTTGTAATTCTACAATTTTAAAGTTAATGGAAACAAAGGCGGTCAAGGGCATCTCAAATGTTGCGTACATTTGTCTATAAACACAGAAATATCAGCTGTCGTTTTTTGCAGTGTGTGTGTCTTCTGCTTCTGCTTATAGAGCACACCTCTATGTACATGAGAACAGAAATCAAGAAATTTAGACTCATGGACTGTCTCTATATAAACATTAGTTTGACTGATTGCAATTTTTTAGAAGACAAACAAAGTTAGATAGGCATGGGTAACGATTTTGTGTAAATGTTTTATCTTTAAGCCTCAAAGTGAAGAGCACCTGGGCTACATGGTGCACTTGCTAGCACCCCGGGTAACGCAACATGAATATTATACTTCTATCTGATAATGAAAACTAGCCCTTCCATGCAACTGCAACATATTTATGATTGGTTTATCCCGCTACGTGGAATGGTCTGTGGTTTGACGACACAATCCCATTCCCTGAAGACACACACTAAGCTAACAGAGCATTTTTACTTAAAGTTTTTAAACGTCTCTTGCTCATGTTTCATAGAAAAAATGTTATGAAGCTAAATTTGACCCAGGAAAAGTTTGTTTTAAAGTTATTTAAAACTTTATCAGCATTGTTAACACTTATTGTAAGTTTTAGAATTACTGCAATCAGTCTAAAAACCAAGGAAGAAGAGATTGGTCTCCCCTCTTCCTAACTTTAGATTCATTTTCACTACAACGCCAACAAAGCCTGCCTTGGGCTAATATATCAATTTAGGAGGAAGTCACATTAAAAGACCAGCCACTTTCTATATTTATCTAAATCCGTAGATAAATATACCTTTTAACATTCATAAACTACCAATAATCACAGATTCGACCTACTAGCTGGACGTTGAAGTGATCGTTCGGTAATAACTAAGGAGTGGCCGCTGTATGACCCCATTTGGCTGATGAGAAGTGGCTGTGAAGAAGCGAACACGGTGCCAGTGACCGCATGCCCCCTGTCTTCTCTCCCGTAGAGCTCAGAGGCCGTTGTCCAATGGCTGAGCGACTTTCAGCTGCAGGTCTACGCTCCAAACTTCCTGGGCGCGGGCTATGACCTGCCCACCATTAGCCGAATGACTCCGGAGGTAAGGCAACTGACCCCTGAGCCCCAGAGAGCTCACACCCCCTGCGCCAAGGACCACAGTGGAAACAAGTCTGACAGACTTTGCTTCGTGCTGTCCTTGATGTTGTCCAGATGCATGTATATAATCTTCTACCTTTGCAAAAATCTCATGAATACAATTAAACATCGTTATGAACGTGAACACCCCCCCCCCTGTTGTTCTCTGCATCCTGTCACACCTGCCCCGGGTCATCTTTTGTTGTTTTACCCCTTTGCTGGTTTTCAGATTTTTTTCATGTAATGTCGTAGCTGTCAAGACAGCAGTGGAAAAAATAAACAATAAATCACACTTAAAAATCAAATTAAAGTTCATATAAATATCGGAATACTTGCAGATGAATTTACAGATTTATTTGAGTCAAATGTATTCAAACCAGTTTTACTTTTGCATCAAACCTCTGAACCTCACACAAAGGAAGCTACCTAGCATGCTGACATAACTCGGCCCTATTTAAATGAGGAATGACGCATGCATCCAGCAGAAAGTTTGCCCACTTATTACAATTACAATTTGACGTTTTTCAATACCACTGATGTTTGCAACTTGCAGACTCTGCAAAAAACATTTTGTCTGCTGAAAGTAATTTTTCCCCACAAGAAGGAAAACGGATAAATATAATTGCTGTCTGTACAAAAACGATGTTAGGAATGTCACAGAAGATGGAATTTATTATATATTTTCAAATGTTTTTTCTAATCAAACAAATTATTTTAAATGTATTTCAAAGATCACATCAAGCGTCATAAAAGCAAAAGACTTCTGTTCCACTTGACCTCCTGACCTTTCCATCACCTTCTACCCTGTGGCTGCTGCCTCCATAGCAACCATATTGACACTCCCCACCATGCATGCCACTATATAAATAATTTTCAGTAGTTATAAATTATTTATATGTATATTCACTCTGTATCTGCTGAAGGGTTTAGAGCTTAGATTGAACAACCTTTCTTAAAAAAGCTAAAGGACTCCATTAGAGACTTGTCCTCTCAAGTTGTTTTATCCACACAAAAATGAGTTGTACAATCAATGATGTGCGTGTGGGTCTGTGTGAATGTGTGTGTGTTGTTAATGTTTTACTGTAGAAGTGTCTCCTTGTGTGTCTACAAAAACTATATAAGAGTTCCGGCATCAGAAATCAGGCAAATCTGGACTTTTTGACGCTTCCTTTCACTGCAGACGTTTGTGCTCGTTTTCCCTTGCCTTTCATTTGATCTGCGGACATTTGCATCATCACGCTATTCCTACCAATTTCCAGAAGCTTCCATCAGGCGTTACGCTGTCTCATGTCTTCCCTCTGTGAGCATGTCTGGGTTGAGAGAACGAGAGAGAAACACTGCTGGGCTCCTGGACTAATGAAACGGCAATGCTGTGGAGGAAAATGCAATCAAAATAGGATCTTAACGCGTGTTTGCTTGTGTGTATATGTGTGTGTGTTAGGATCTGACAGCTATCGGAATAACCAAACCTGGTCACAGAAAGAAGATCACATCAGAAATCAACAAGCTGAGCGTCACAGAGTGGCTGCCAGAGCAGAAACCTGTGAGTAACAGCCTTTGCTTTTGACAGTTATGTTTTTTTATTAGCTATTTTTATTATTTTATGCTTTGATGCTTCTCTAACTATACAAACTGATTAGATTGTATATCTTAACAAGGTTTTTAATCTGGTTGCATAAATGTTATCATCATAAGTAGTAGTAGTAGCACATACTTGTTTTCGGAACTTTTTCTGAACATAGAGTGTGAGGTATACGTTTTTGTACTTATCACATTACTTGTCATGTTACAACTAACAACTCTGAAGGAACCAGATGAATTTAAAATTTTTTTAAATAATAAAAATCTGAAGTGTGCCTGAAATTTCTTTATATTAAAAAAAAACAACACATATTTTATCTCTTACCAGCTTTCCAAATGTAGAAACAACATAGCCACTGCAGGCTGAGTAGGTTTTGGTGTTATATGGTATTATATTGTATATAAGCCATGGTTTTGTGTTTTTGTACATATTTTTAGAATTTGTCACAGTGAATCAAAACAAAATACACTCACATGCGGAATGATATTCAAGAATAGTGATCTAGGATAATGATTGCAGGATCAATAATGACGGTCAAAAGAAAAGTTTGCAATAAAACTCTGACCCAGCTATCTGTTGGCCACGCCCATCTCTGGTAAATGATTTGTGACCCCACCCCTTGGTAATCACCTGAGGTGTAGGAAGACATGAACGCCTGCACATGACGCAAAAGATTTTTACTTATAAAATAAAATTAAAGCTATGTTTTTTGTTTTTTTTTTCCTCTTTACAATTACTGTATTGGCTGCTTTCTTTTGCCCTTTCACAAAAAACCCCAATAAAAAATACACTGAAGTTTCTAGTAATATGACAAAATGTTTAAAAGTTAAACTGGTGATTGTTTGAGACTGAAACTGTCTGATTCACCATGACTGCAGAGCAACCTGGGGGAATGGTTGTCGGCCATAGGTCTGAGCCAGTACCACCAGGTGTTGGTGCAGAACGGCTACGAAAACATCGACTTCATCACAGACATCACCTGGGAAGATCTGCAGGAAATAGGCATCACCAAGCTGGGTAAGATATGTTAGCATGTGTCAACAATCTATGTTTTCCTTCTGGTGTTTCGAAGACTTTGTGCTGAGGCGTTGACGTACAACAGATCTCTGTAATCTAAAATAGATACAAATATTGCTAATTAAAATTAGCATTGTCAATTTTCCTGATAGTATCTTACAGTTTGGGCTGGGTAGCCTGCTGAAAAGGCTTTGCAGGTCAACCAGTTACTAAAGAGTTAAAGGAATGTTTAAATAAGTAGGCTTTGTTCTTATAGGACCTCTATTAAACTGAACGGTAACTCCTGTGTTAATGTTAAAGGTCACCAGAAGAAGCTGATGCTGGCCGTGAAGCGGTTGGCTGAAATGCAGCGCAACTCAGATGGGCGGGGCTCCCTTCGAAAGAAGCCGCCACCAATCACACAGCAGCAGGAAGTCATCTCCATGGACAGCCCGCCTCCAGATGGTGAGCACGGTAAAAATAGATTTTAGTTTGTCTTAGCTTCCTAGTTTCCTTTAAGCTGCCATGAGGTCTATCCATCACAGAAGACACAAGGCCTTTAGAACAATACCCAATCACACATGTATCCTAGGCAACTGAGAATTACTAATGAAAATCTCATTCTCCTTCCAGAGGTCATCATGTCTCCAAAGATGAGTACCTTCCAGGACAGTGAGTTGAGCTCAGAGCTTCAGAATGCCATCATTCACCCAGGTCAAGAGGTCAGAGTTCAGCGAACTCGCACCCTAAGCAAGGACCACGACGACTCGATTACTGGGGGTAGTGGGCCACCGAAGAAGGAGGCACGGACGGTGAGGCAGCAAAGCAGCCAGGGAAGCTCCTCGTCCCACAGAGGCAGCGTTTCATCGCAAGGAAAACACCGTCATTCTCACAACCAGCCAGCACCTCCCTACACACCGCCACACACACCCACCAAGACCAGGACTTTGTCCTCCTCTTCCACCTCCTCCATTCAGAGCAGCGCTTCCCCACAGAGCAAAACCAGACCATCACCCCAGGCAATACAAGGGGAGCAACCTCCGCTGCACTCACACCAACCTCAGTCTCCAACCCACCGTGGAGCCCCGTGTCAAATCCCCCAGCAGCAGCAGCAGCCGCAGCCGCAGCCGCAGCCGCAGCCGCAGCCTCAAGTTCAGCAGCATCAACCCCATCCTCATCACCACCCCCCACAGACACAGGTAATGGAGGTCAGAGAAAGCCCACAGCAGCAAGTTCCACACCTCTGTCTACCACCCGAAGCTGAACTGGAAGAGGTCGAGGGAGCAGAACCTTTGGCCCTCAAGAAGAAACGTGCCCACAGCCTCAACCGATACGCCGTCTCAGACGGGGAGTGTGATGAGAGAGTAGGAGGTGGAGATGGAGGAGGAAGTGGAGGAGAAAGGGAAACAGAAGTAGCAGTAGTTCAGACCTCTGTGACTGCAAGAGTGGACGGAGTAAAATATGCTACAGTGACCCACCGCGTGAGCCGCAGCCATTCAGTCCGCAACCAGGAAAAGACTGCCGGACGCAGTCACACCCAATCCTTCGCTTTGCGTCAGAAGAAGAAGGGTCCTCCACCACCCCCGCCCAAACGCTCAAGCTCTGCCATCTCCAGCTCCAACTCCAACTTGGTGGAGGCAAACACACAGCAGCAGACACACACCACCACTGGGGGGATGCTGGATGTGCCTTACCACCAACAGCGGAGGGCCAGCGACCTGGGAGTGTCCGTGGAGGCGACTGCAGTGGAGACCAACAGCATGGGCAGTGTGAGGAGCATCGCTGCCATGTTAGAGATGTCTTCCATAGGGGGTGGGGCCAAAGGCATGGCACTGCAAAAGAATTACCTGCAGGTATACATCTGCCTCTCTATAGCAGATTACTTACACTGTTTTGGAAAGACATTGATAATTATTGACGGGATTTGCCACCCTGCAACCAGTGACGGCCAAATTGGCTGGCAGTTGTGCCTTCAGCATATTTTCGATTTCTTTTATGCAAGTAGAATCATTGGGAAATTTGTGACTCCTTATGTTGAGTTGGTTCCTCCTGCTTCCTGCAGGTTTATATCTGCAGCAAGCAGACGTATATACCATTGGATCGCTAAGAATGAAGAGACCAAAAAGTAACATTTTGATCTACATCAAAATTCTATGTGTAAGGATAGTCTGAACTCACCATGGTATTAATTGGGGTTATGGATTACAACTGACCTTGAATAACTGAAATTCGCAAATACTTGAGATCGCCTCGAAAGGTGCTTATATTTGCATGTGTTATTAGTTCAAGCACCAAATATACCTAGTAGAAACCGTCTTAGCAATACCGCAAAAGCTGACATTTACAGTCTTTCTTATCTCTGCTTTTTGGGGCATCTAATCAACACCAAGTTAAATGAATGGCACTGCTGGATAGGCAGCAAATGACAGCCAATAGCATGTTAAGCAGCATAGCGTTGGATTTCCTCTACAAAAATAATCCATTGAAGTTCATAGTTGTTACGTGACAGAATGTGGAAAAGTTCAAGAGTTATACAGACTTTTACAAGACACACAATATAAGATACAGATTCTAGATCCTAAAGAACAAGCAAAAAAAGCTTTTCAATTTCACTGTCATTCAGGTGGGAAAAACCCGGGAGGCCATTGGCCTGGACGGTGAAGTGGTGAACCGGCGGCGAACCATAAGTGGACCCGTAAGCGAGCTGGTGGAGGCTGCCAGGCGGGAACAACCGACTCCACTGGATTTCACCCCGTCCTCCGCCCAACCTCAACCTCAATCCCCCCCTCCCCTTGTGAATTCCTCTTCACCTCACCCTCCATCTTCCCCGGTTCCCTGCTCAGGAGGCAGTGGTAGCTCCTCAGAGAACCTTCCTTTCGCAGAAGAGGGAAGCCTCACCATCCGCCGCCAAGCTCGAGGAGAAGGAGAAGGACAGGTAACTATCTAACTATCTGTATATATACCTGTTTGTCTACTCGTCAGTCAGTCTTTTCTACTCTACATTATTTGTTCTAAACGTCAGTGTGCTCTAATGTGCAAAGCTACAGTTGAAACTAAAGCACTTGCTCAGCTTTTATTGTCGTTTCCATTTATCTTTGTTCATGCTTTGACTGTTTGTGCAAGAATGACCTTTTATCATGAATGTATGAACTTTCCGTTAGTGTGTATTTTGTGTTTGTCTGCAGGGTGACGGGGGCTTCACCCTGGAGGACACCCCTGAAGCCACGGGAACCTTAAAGCGACGGCCTCGCATTGCCAAGTCCCACCCCAACGGTTCGGATTTCACCCTCCAGGAGTCGTCCACCGTAAAACGGCGGCCCAAGAGCCGTGACAAGGAACCCGAAGGCTTTGCAGAAATGGCCGCTGCCAACGGCGAGGTGGTTGGCACCGGGCATCCCAACACCACACAGCCAATGCCGTACCAGAATGGCACGGCCACCGTAAAACGCCGCCCACCATCTGAAGCTGGAGTGACCGAACAGCCGCAACCTCAGCAACAAGTGGCCCCAACCCCCCGCAGGGACAGCACGGACCAGGGAGCTCCTGCAGTAAATGAAGGAGGCCCTATGAGGAAACCAAAGCCTCCGGTCTCCCCAAAACCCGTCGTTGCACAGATAAAGAGACAAGGAGGTCCACAGACCTCACCACAGGCCGCCCTCAATAAGAGAGTTCCCCTGCCAGGGCCAGGGACTCCTGGAAGTCCAGGTACTCTGTGACGTACCATGCCATGATTTTCAGAAAGTTTATTTGCATGTCATTTTCATTGAGGCTTTTAATTATGCATTACAATTAACTTTCTAATCTTTATAACCTCCATATTGAAGCTGGAGTATATACAAAAATATGTTTTTACATATTTGCTAAAACTGTCACTATGTCATGACAGGATAGCATGAGACAGATACACTCTGTCTCATGCTATCTCTCATGCTATTCTCCCAATAGTAACTGCAGAAATACATCGCTTGGTCAGAATCAACCAATCAGAACCAGGAGCAGGGTCTAAGCACTGTCATTCACCTTATGCTCACACCCTCCTCCTTGCTCTTTGCTAGGCTGCAACTTCTTCCCTGCAACTATCCTCTTATGAATGCTTAGGGTAGTTAGCATGGATTTGAAAATTACAGTTACCTGTAATGATAAGTTGGTAATGGTAAGTTGTCACTTTGCTATTAGCAGCGCTTACACTACCATGAGTGACAGCGCTAAGACCTGCCTCCTGGCGCTGATTGGTTGTTTTTGACTGGGAGTGGTGCATTTCTTCAGATGGTAATAGTAGTTCAGGGTGGAGGCGGAGGAGCTTGATTTTTTTCATGCTATCTGTATCTAACGTTATATTGTCAGGACATGGTAACAGTTTTAACAAATACATAAAATAAAAGTTACGCACCTGAGCTTTAAAGAAAAGACTCTAAACCTTTTATAATAATTGGAAAACCAAAAAACTAAACATTTTTGGAACAATAACTTCAAATTTGTTCTGTAACTTTAGACAGTTAATGACAAATTTCTCTTGAAAATGACTTTTTTTCCCTCTGTGTGTAGTGGAAGGAAAGAAGATCCCTCCACCGGTCTCACCGAAACCAGCACCCCCACCTACGGCGCCAAAACCGGCCAAGCTGATCCACTCTATGACAAGTCCCGCCTCCCCGACCTCAGTTTCCACCCAGGTCAAGCAGCACTCTGCGGTGGCACGACAGATCAGTTCACCTACTTCCTTCCTGCCGTGCAACACCTCCAACCCTCCTGTCGCCAAGCCGACAAGCCCTTCTTCTCAAAGCCCCCACACACCGCAGACCCCCACCACCCCTCAGACACCTCAGACCCCTGCTACTCCCAGCCCAACCCCGCCGCCCATAAAGCCCCCCCGCTCCTCCATCGGGGGCGTGTCAGTGGACAGTGGGATTACAGGAGGAGCTGTAACACCACAGGCCTCCACAACAGACTTTGGTGTAGACTCTTTGGTGCATCAGAAGCTGGAAGAGACGAGTGCATCCCTGGCTGCTGCTCTGCAGGCTGTAGAGGACAAGATTCTACGGCAGGACGAGTATGAAGCACACACACACATGCATTCATGGATTTGTAGTTTAGAAGACCATTTTGACTTGTGTGGTGTTTTCATCTGGTGAACACAAAAAGTATGTCAAAAACAGAATTTTACCTATACCTCACTTCAAAAATACCAATTTACTTTCAGAACATACATAAATTTCATATATGACATTTCACAGCCCTTTGAGGTCACACTGCTGATAGGTAACCTCACAGTTTGGTTTTGTAAACCATGTATTCATGCTTACACACACACACACACACACACCCCCCATACGTGTGCACACACACACACACGCACATTCACATGTTAGGTTTCTCCATTATACTTCTATCCAACTGAGGGCTTTGTATTGACTTCCTTTCATTTTAGTAACTGCATGTATCCCCAAATCAGGCATTTTCCCTAACCATTACAATTACTATTATATTCCCAATTTTAATCAAAACTTAATTCACATCTCTAAACCTAACTAGCAAAGTGTATTTTAATTGTAAAAAAGGCAAGGACCAGGAAAATGTCCAAACTTTCCATAGATGACCTCTCTTTGTTGGTTAAAATAGTCACAATTGTTCTCAATGTGTCTATGTACAAGAACAGACACACACAAACATGAAGTTGAAGTAAAACAATGTATAGTTTTCAACAGTTTTTACAACAAATTTGGTGTGAATTTGTATTCCGTCCCCTTTACTCTGATAGCCCTAAATAAAGGTCAAATCAGCACATTGTCATGAGAAAAAAATGTAGGCAGACAGGGGCACCGCCAGGAATCTTGGGCCCCATGACAAAAAATTAGATTGGGCCCCCCCCTTGCAGCTGCTGTTACAATATTTTGAGTCTATCTGACCCATCAAAAGAATCACAATTTTAAAGGCTTGTAGCGGTCTTGCTTTCTTTAGTCCAATACTGATATTAGCACAAAATTTACTGCTCATAAATTTTATATGCAACAGTCTACATAAAGTATTTTTTCCTATTAGTTTTAGCTTACTGAAATGTCTCTCCCCACCAGCAACAGTCACAGTCAATGTCCAAAATATATATGAAGCAATCCAGACTTATCAAAAAAATCCTATAAAATTGCATTTTATTCAATCTGCAGTATATAACTTTAATAAAAAGTTGTTAAAGTTTTCACCATGTCGTGCCAGTTTGTTATGAGACATAATCTGTGAAAACTTCTGAAAGCCATCGGTTTCTTAGCAAGGCCACATGCTTTCTTGTAAAACCATGTCTTCATTGTCCCAAAAAAATACTACAAAAATGTTCATCAGTTTATAGATCTGAACTCCCTATCAGCTGCTGTAATCTTCTGCCTGTGTTTGTTTGTATCCAGCTCTGTGGCTGAGCAGAAGACAACGGTGAGCATCCTCGATGACATCGGCAGCATGTTCGACGACTTGGCCGACCAGCTGGACGCCATGTTGGAGTGAACGACAGAAACCCAGTCAGCGAATCTCCACGGCAACACTGCATCAGGACTGAATCAGACAGCACAAAGAGGCAACCCTCCTCTCTATCTCTCTCTCCTTCTCTTCATCCGCCTCTCTCCTTTTCGCTCCGAAACTGCTGTCCGTCCTTCTGCCCAGAGGAAGCTCGACTCTTCTCTTCTTCTCTTTCTCCTTTGCGCGATGCAAAAAAAAACAATAAAGGTGATGGACAGAGATCACGGCACTGAAAAACGGATAAAAAGAGAGGCAGAAAAAGAGAGATTAAGAAGCTAAACTATAGAGAGACAAAAAAGAAAAGATAAACACCCAAGAAGGATTAATAAAGAAATGTATCACAGTCAAGAAGACTGTAATCACATCGTGAGTCTTTAAAGAACTCCACATGAACAAATACTAATACAGATTTAAAAACCAACTGTGTAATGAATCATAGTACGGTATGTGTACATTCTAAAGCATGGAGAGTTTATATCTACTGAAAAAGTCCTGCATTAGCACAGTAATATATGATATATGCCGATAAATATCAATCTCTAGCTCTTTGATTTGATGTCCTGGTTCTGTGTGGAATGGTGACCTCTGGTGTTGTGATGATGTAAATGACTTGGTGGAAAAATTATTCTATGTGACCAAATTTGAGACTCTTGACCTCCCGATGGGTGTGCGTGTGTGCGCTGTTCGTGCAGGTGGATGTGCGTCATGGGAATTTTCAGGATGGCCGTTCGGTTCCCTGCAGTCGGATCTGAGTCGCATCGCCCCGCATATGCACACACACACACGCAGACAGGCCCACTCGCACACAGCAGAAGCACAACGACCCACGCAGCCGGCTTGCACACACACACGCACACGCACGCATACGCGCAAACACACAAACTGGAACCTTCATAATATGAATGAAAATGGTGTAAAAGCGGGACCGCAGCAGGTTATTTTGGGGATTTGGCAGGTAGTTGAGAACTTCAAAAAACACAGTTTTTGTTTAGAAAGGTTGAGGTAAATGAGTGTGACGTTTCCCCTGGTGTGTACAGTTGGATGGGTTTAAGTTGCCCCCAAAGCACCTTATGAAGGTCAGCACAAGCACCATGGTCAGAGCTGCGCGTCAACAAAGAGGGCTTCAAAAACAGCTGACTGACGAAAGTGCAGCAGCAAACTTCAGGTTCCACTGTCCATCCTGCTACCACAACCTCAACTTGATAAAAATAAGTATAATACATCAAACTTACATAGCGCTTTTAGGACACTCACAGACGCTTAGATAAATCCAAAACACCAAAACCTGCTCCTTCATTTCAGCAATTGGAATTATTGGTACTTTAATCCTAGTTCAAAATAAATGTAATGGGTTTTTTGACTGATTTGGTGAATAAATTTCAGATTTTCACACTTTTTACACACCAATAGAAACATTCTGATTTAAATTTGAAACGTGATACTAATTAAGGTGGTCAAATCATGATACTACCAGTACCGTGCCTCAGGCAAGGAAAGCTTGTTACTGATAATGGTGCTTAGTATAAAGATCCACCCAAGAGAATTTCAGTCACCCGAAACAAATAAGCTTTTTCTAGCTGAGCTGATTTCTCATTGGTTTTATTTGTAGTTAATTCAATAAAATCCCGTCATTACTGACCGTGCTAAGACAGTCTACACTTCCTGCTCTACACTAAGGCACCTTTGGCTCAGTGAGACACACTATTCATGCCCTGACTTGCAAACTTACCTCTAACCTCTTGAACTTTGTCACATTTGATCATGTTACAAACGCAAATTTTCATGAGTAAATTAGCATTTATGCGATTGACCAACAGGAAATCGTGTACAGCTGTGAGGTGGACTAAACAATGAGATGATGGTGGCAGCATCTCAATTTGGAGAGGCTTTCACCAACAAACTGCAGCTATAATTTAGATCAAAGCATATTCGTGTGTTAGAATGACCCAGTCTAATTCACTAAATATAAGTGAAAAAAATCTGTAATAAAGGCTTAAGTGGCATTAATGCTGTTGTAAGTTCACAATTCCTCCCAGCTCTTCTGAAACTCATGTAAAATATTTAGTAATCCAACCAGTCAGGCCTCAAAACTCATCACCCAATTTTACAACCACATTAAAACTAAAAAATAAAATAAAAATGAAAGTACACTTTACTCACTGACATTCCAGCACTTAACTTTTGCATATTCCATCCCACACGCCTACAAGCCCCTCATCTCATTTCGCCATGACAATCGACTGTACCGCATCCCCGTTTTTTACTGGTTACATCACGTAACCTTGACTTTTGTGTAAATGAGATGGAAATCAAAAGGTGTTGGGGAAAGCGTGAGCGACAGCGATCAAGAACCGCTAAGCGTGACGGTTTTATTTCTGTTATATTTGACCAAAAAAATAAAAAAAGTGCAATACTCCAGTATTCCATGTGCTCCCCCATAAAGGAAACCAGTCTCACAGCAGCTGCACTCTTTGTCTATGAATAAATAATAATTCAGAGAATAGTTGTGGTATTTAAATTCTGATCACATAGAGAATATATATATGGATATTTGCAAAAAAAAAATAAAAATAAAATAAGAAATGTATTTATGATGTGTGTGTCATCCTGAAGAGTATTTTTCAAAGTAATCAGATTTAATCTGAGTATTCAGAATCAGTTTGCTTCTCCATGCTTCGGTGGTCCCAGCTAAATGAATCATTGTAGGATACCATGTTGGGTAATTTCAAGGAAGTGTTCTTTTCTATTGTTATTATTATATTATTTTATTGTTGTTTTTTTTCTGCATACATGTGTCAGAATGTGACGATGTTCATATTACAAGCGATTCCTTTTTGGTAAGGTTTAGAATTTTTGTTTTGTCTTTCAAACATGTGCCTTGCTTTGTGGTTTTTGGTCTTAACTTCAATACAGTAGATGGGTATGTAACGTATCAGGGAATCACTCTCTTTTTCCCTCTTCACTGTCACAGGTGCATTTGTTAGAGTCATGAAACTGATCGCTTCCTCACCTGGACAACCGGAAACCATCGCGTTGCACTTGGCTTAAGTTGGCTGCATGCTTCAAACCCACATTAGCAAACACAATTTGTCTCTGCACTTAAAACGTCGCTTGGGAAAAATGCACACTTTCCTGCTAAGAGTAAAGCAACTTGATCATTAGCTTCCTAATGTATACCTCAGTCACACATTTATTTTTATGCTTCATGTGTTAGTTGCGCAGGAAAACATACTTTGGCTTTTGGTAAATAATGCTTCAGCATCACTAGCTGCGTTTCTGTCATAAATGTATACAAAACTTTGTTGAAATTCCTCTAAATTAAAAAGAAAAACATTAAAAAGTGATCCTGTTGAACCTCAAAGTCCATGTGGGGAAATAAAGGAAAATTTTAGTTTGAAAAAAAAAAATATTTAGGTGTAGTTGTGGGTCAATGACCTTTAACTCCTTGTGGCGTTGGGTTTGCTGCTTAGTGATCACGTCTCTCATCTCTTAGCTTGAAAGTAACCATTCCCAATATGTGAAATTCTGAATCACCAGAGACAAATTGAGCTTATAAATGCTGATCTGTGGCATTTTAAAACTCACTCAGGCGTCGTTTATGAGAATCTGGTTTGTGCATGTAATGAATCCATTGGTTAATCGCTAACTTTCAGCCACTCTTTAGAAATGTCCCTTTTCTCTTAGTTTTGAACCCAGGCACCATCGCATCAAAGACAAATTTTGCCTTTTTCCCCCCCATCTTCCTTGGTTTGGTCGTCTCTCATCTTGTAAGCGTTGTGTTATAGAGTGATTGTGTGGTCATGGGTTGAGGTCAAAAACAGAATTCTGGTCCATCTCTTCTTTCTTAACAAAAGATGAAGCTTTTTATTGGCTCTTCTTTGCTCTGCAGTGACTGTGTGTG
Source organism: Brachyrhaphis roseni (assembly GCA_903066815.1). NCBI lineage: Eukaryota > Metazoa > Chordata > Actinopteri > Cyprinodontiformes > Poeciliidae > Brachyrhaphis > Brachyrhaphis roseni. The sequence goes on from CAEFZY010039974.1 coordinate 46,941, forward strand.
AATGCTTGAAAAAGGGCCAAAGTGTGTAAAGTGTTGCTCTGCTATTGATTGTGTGAAATCTGTGTGTGTGTGTAGGGGTGAGTGTGAGAGTGTGTTTTACTGATTGGACAGATGTGTGCTTGCAGCAACTGCATCTTATGGCCATCTGCTCTCAATAAATTAATGTTCTATATAAACATAACTGTGTGCTGTTTTGTTGTGTATTAAAATGGACAGTAATACTTAACTATTTACTATTTATTTACTTGTACTCCTAACAGCGGTTAGCTAAAGTCACTGGGTTTTACAGTTAGTAAGATTTGTAACTGGAATAAATGTGATGTCATTTCCTAAATCTGAAATACAACTTCCTTAATTTTATAGATTGTTTTACAAGAATAAGTACAACTTCCTTTATAGTCAATATAGAACTAAGATAAATACGTTAGTAGGCTGGGACAGCCAGGATTAGCATGCTTAGTGTTGGGTTGATTTTTTTTTTTTTTTCCTAAACGAAAAGTAAAAAGTGAAAAATATTGGAGGCTGCAAGTATGGAAACCCATTTCAGGCATGAAAGAAAAACAAAGTTTTACACATGATTACAAAAAAATGTAATTCATAATTTTGAGATTGACAGTCAGTTTCAGCTTTCGAAGTCTTAGTTGAGAGACAAATTCACACTGTTTCTCAGAGGCTTTCTCTAGTATCTCATAATGAAGATTTTGGGTCTAAAAATATGACTGAATGTCAAAATGAGTTTTAGTCACGCAATTATGACTTACTGTTGGTCTTTTGCTTTTTCTTATATGGTGGAAATAGGCTTCCATATACAACTGTATAAAAAAGTTTTCCAAAATAACTAGTTTTCTTCCTTTCAGGCTCAAGACTTAGTGGTAAAGTTACAGACTGCAGTCAGCTGAAAACTATTGAGTGAGAATTATAAAGAAAACCCCCCACAAATATTCAACAAGGGGAGACCAGTAACCTAATTGACTTTAAGAACTCTACTATATTAAAGGACAAATTCTACCAACTAGTCAACAGGTAGACACTAAAATAGTCAGTAATTCGTAGTAGCAGTGTTTTTAACCTTTGGAGGTTAAAATCTTGAACATTAATGAAAAAACTGGCAAACCAACAACTAAAATATGTTCAGCATGGATAGCTAAAGTAGTGCAGTAAAATGTGCACTAGTTAACTAGTAAAGCACAATAATCCCTAGTAGTTGACTAAAAAACTGAAAAATGCTCACTAGTTTCCTCTGTGAAGCTCTTTGGCAATATTGGTGAGTACAAAAACTTAACTGGCAAATCTTAACTAGGATAGGGGAGGAAAATAATACTGTACCTTTGACTGACATGTTAACTAGTAAAGCTTAAAATGTTAACTAATTAAAAGCTGAAGCCAACAAGTGATTCTGATGGCTGGTTAAAAGAATATTTTAAAAAAAATCAAATATTTACCTAAACTGCTTACCATAAGTGAGGGTTCGTACGCTAAATGAAGCCAGCCGTCAAATATATTCACGTTAAATCAAACAAATCAGCATCCGTCGAAGAGTACAACCGTTTTATTGATCAGTGATCAAGTCGACCTTAAATGATTATATGTATACAAGAAATCACTGAAGCCGCTCAGTGAAGACACTTTGTCTCATTCTTTCCTTCTTCTGTATCAAAGCTACAGTCAATATGAGCCGAAATAAAAACACTTTCAAAACTTTATAGCTAAAACGTGTAATATGCATGATCATATCAACAGTCTGTATTTCATATTCTTCATTACTGTCAACCCAATATGGGTCCTCAAACATCAAGACTTGAGATTAATGTCCATCTCTGTTATTTACAGTTAATTACTTTGGTGGTGTTATTCTGGAGTTTGTTCATAATTCTTTGAGAACAGAAAAGAGTGTAAGACGTTTCGATACAACTCTAATATATGGCACTCATTTAAAAAAAACAAAAACGCCTTTACGCTTCGACAGGCACATCACATGCATGAACAAAGACCAACTTTTCAGCTGTACAGGAGCTGAATACAACCTCATCATGGCACTAATAGATCATTCACTCTAAACACGTTGCTGTTTTATAAAGGCCGCTTAAAGAAAAAGACAATGCACTGAAGATGAAACCGATGCTGATGACCACTTCAGGGTTTGTATCTTTAGTGGTCGAGTTTAAAGTTTACAGTAAAAACCACAACATCTTCAAAAGCCACGGGAAAGTTTGATTTTTGGAGTGAGACCGGTCTTTGAGCAGTAGAGCTCTGGAAGCGGCGGGCGGGCGTCCGCTTCCTGCTCCGTTCTGTTCGGTTGGGTGCGGCTGTAAGGCGGCCGGTCTGGTCAGACCCGGGGATGAACACGGCGGAGGGAGGGAGTGAGTCATCCTTAGAGATGTTGGTGGAGCGTTTTGGAGAAGTTACTGGAGCGTATCGACTGCTGGACGCCTTAAGAACCAATGGGTTTGTTCAGCATGTCCACACCTGAGACAGAGACACGATTGGTTACTTTTCTCTGTCCAGTTCCAAACTCCAAACATTTCCAGACAAATTAGCTGGTTTTTGACCAATTTCTTTAGTGGAAGTGCATCATTTCACCATGAATCTTTGGAACATAACATCTGATGAGGTGAAGATTAGACCTGTCATAATAACAAATTTTACTGGACGATAAATTGTCCCAGTAGTTATTGCAATAAACAATAATGTTGTTTTGAGATAATTTTCAATTAATGATGTCATAATAATGCAAGCACTTAATCTGAAAGAAAAAGAAACTTTAAATCCTAATGAACATTTAACCCTGAAAATGGAAGACATTTTAAAAATCCAAAAGAAAAAAAACCAGAAACAACAAATAAAATGAATCATGAAGTCTCTGGAAGCAAAAAATGTCCTTCAAAAAAAAAAGGTTTAGTTGAGACCAAAACATCAGATTGAAAACTTTTATAATTCAGTTTTTGGTAGAAAGAGAGAAAAGAGAAAAACTAAAGATAGAATTGGGAATAAAGTTGGGAAATATAAACACTAAACCCTAAAATTCCAGATTATTTATTATTATCAAACAATTTTATTGAGGAATCAGACATGAAAATTGAAACATCAACAATACAAATTTGTCCTCTTTTGATGTGAACATAAAACATAAAGACAAAACAAAAATGACACAAATAAACAAGGACATTCTCAAGACGTCCCCTTTCTCCAGGACTTACATCTTATCACACCGAGAATCAAAGCAAATTCTCTTCAAATAGTTATCAAAAGAACGAGATCGCGGGTACAAGCGGCCGAAATGGGTTTTCTCCGCAGCGTAGCTGGGCTCTCCCTTAGAGATAGGGTGAGAAGCTCAGTCATCCGGGAGGGACTCAGAGTAGAGCCGCTGCTCCTTCACGTTGAGAGGAGCCAGTTGAGGTGGCTCGGGCATCTGGTCAGGATGCCTCCTGGACGCCTCCCTGGTGAGGTGTTCCGGGCA
>CAEFZY010039977.1:0-15113 GCA_903066815.1 Brachyrhaphis roseni
CATAGATTTTATTGTGCGCAGAGACTGTGCGAGCAGTGCGCAATTGCGCAGGCGCGCAGCTTAGAGGGAACAGTGGCGCTGACAGTTGACTCCTTGTTGTTGACTCCTCCAATTGAATAGCTCAGGAAATTCAAATTTTAGTCTTTAGGTCACAGTTTCCTTCTTTTGAGTTTCTAAAGTAAACATAGAATTCACACAGCTCTTAACATTTAGGATTTTATAGGAAATCCCTGAAGCACAGTTATTATATAAACCTCATGTCTTCTATTACTTGAGATATCTTAGCTTTTTCCATTGAAGTACTGGGGAATATTGGACAGTTTGATGCCAGGCGACAAAGAATTGACACATTCCCTGGCTGATGCAAAACCTGAAAGACTGTTTTACGTGTGTTGCTTCAATGCTGTGACTCAGTCTTCCCTTCATCCATATCCTCTCTTAAACAGCAGCAAGTCGACGTGGTTAGGTGGTATGCTAACGCTGCCAAGTGTGAAGGTCGCATGCCTTTGATCTCTCAGTCTAGTGCAGTGCTTTATTATCTTTTAACTTTGTTTTCAACTCCAGTTAGAGTCTCAGCCAAGGGAATAGTGGGAACTGTCAGTGATACTCAGTGAAGATATAATGCTATTTAAATGCTAATGTGTTAAGAGGAGCAAAACGACCTTTACTCACACCATGCATGTGAGCAGATTGAAAGCCCCAAACAGAGGCCCTTAATAAATGAGCATCTTCCTCTGACTCTGTTGGCCGTCTCTGTGCACCTTATGTCAGGTATGATGCAGGTTTATCACAGTTAAACCGCAGGGGCTTTTAAAATCGGTGTACATGTAAAATTCAACACTGCTGAATGAGTCTATGTTACTCCTTTTCTTTTGTTTTATTTATTATCAGGGGTTCTGTAAAATAGTCTTTCTTTTGAATTACATGATTTGCCCCCAACTTGCAGTTGAATACTGTGCACTATAATTTGTCACCTAATAATGTTGGAATAGAAAAACATATAGCAGTTTTATGTTGCATTATCAAGCCACAATGGAAATAGATCTTCCAGTTAAAATGATAAAAGCTTAAAGTTAATTTTCATTTCATGCATGTGTGCATGCAAATTTATAACCTCAACTGTTTGCCAGTCATAATTGTCTCTCTCTTTGCTTTTTACTTGCTAATAAATGGCACAGATGATTTTTCTCATAATGCCCCATGCAAATACAAACAAGCCCTCAAAATGCTTCGGAAGATATCTCCTTTCAGTAATGTCAAAATGTGTTGCTTCCATGAAAGACATGGGGAAAAAATAAAATAAAGAGAGACAGAGAGAGAAGGTATACAAGTCTGTCATCCGTCGTATAATCCCAGAAAGAGTGTGGGACTGTGTAGGAAGATAATTTATTCAGCAAGCATCTCAGAGGACAGCTGTCAAAGAAAGGTCTTGGAGTAAGATGGTGACTTAACATCAGACATGAATGTAGCATCATATAAATCAGTGATGCGCCGTCACCCTTCTGATTACAACACTGAGCTAGTCTGAGTCAGAGCTGGAACATTCACAGGATTTGGCCTTTTTAAAGTTTGCTCAGTTGCGCCTTTGTAAATCTGATTCCTCTTGAGTGAACTTGTCCCATCTTTTTCGCTTCCTGCCTCTTGAATACTTGGAGTACTCTGGATTAATTTTGCAAAAGGCTGCCAAGTAGTGATCCTCATAGAAGATTGGTAAACACAAGAGTTTGTTTTGATCTCAGTAGATGGAGGATGGGAGGAACACAAGAGCATGGCAGCACCGCACAGTTGAGAATTTGAAAAAAAAAAAAAAAAAGGTTTGGAACATTGAATAAATTTAATCCAATTTGATAGATGAAAAGGATCCTCTTAACTGTGGTCGCGTTTCAGTTTCAGTTCGGAAAACAGCCTTGATTAAACACAGGGTTTTATGAGAGATGCTCTCAGAGCCAAAATAATTAGAAGGAAAATCCTGAATCCGCGACTTCTTTGAAGCGGTGACAGGGCCCGGAGGAGCTGAAATCACCATGTTTGTCGCTTTCATTCCACAGAAAAACTTTTGCTGCAAAATATGTATGCAGACACAACTTTTTTGATGTCTCCTGTTTTTGCCTTCTTAAAAACAGGAGAGGACAGTGAGAACATGTCCTGGTTATGGTGACCTGAGACTCTGCCCAACATTCAAGATACGGGAAGTGGCAAACACAGACAAAAGAGTGAGGTCAGTCTGGTCTCAAAGAAATGGCTAAGGTGTCTGGGGCCTCTCAGCACTGCATTATGTGGTGGAGCAACATAATGGGTTAAAATGACCTGGAGGCCCTGTATTTCAACATCAGTGGAAAGGTAATGAGAAACTTTGTTGTTCTGAAGAAGTGAATTACCTAGTTTGAGATGAGGTAGCATAAAAGCTAGCAAAGTTCTCTTTAATAAAGAAGGTTTGCCTGAAGAGCTAAAATACAGCGACTGTTTAAATTTTTTCCATGCCAAAAGTGGCACTAATATTCGAGAATTTGTTTCTTTTCTTATTATTTTGATGTTCAGTCTTGGTTTTGGTTGAACGGGCAGCTGAAGGGTTAGATGTGTGGTTCCAAAGTTCTACCATTTTGTCTAAAGCTGCTCTCCTCCACCCACCCTCCCACATGTAGCTCATAAAAACTCTCCTTCAGTTTATGAGGTTACAGCCTGAGTGTTGGTCTTTATGAGGCGTATCTTAGTGAGGCAACGGAGCTTAGCTGTTTTATCCTGTTTGTTTCTGATTTCATAAGAACAAGGTAAAAAAAAAAAAAAAAGGTTTCCAAATGTTCTTGAGTGAGCCTTCTTTTCATAAAATGTTTTAACCTACTGACTCTATATTATGAGAAATGCTAAGAAAAGATTCCTGTCAGGACCATGCTTACTTTTACTCCGTTGCATAATTTGACACATTTTATACAATGTTTCACAAAAAAATGAAGAAACTATCATACCTCATAAGTTTTAGAAATGTTCTTGGCATCAAACTGCACCGCACACCTTGTAAAATGTTTATACCACATTTTTACATTGTGTGGCCAAACAACCATAATTTTTTTTTGTATCTCATTGGAAATTTATGCACCACGTCAGCTGTTTCTTCCTTGAAAAATGGATGTGCATCAATCCGTTTTTCAAATTATTTTTTAATTTAATGATTTTTAATACCATATTTTTATGGGATATAAAAATGTGGCATGCATTTGTAAACCACTTCAAGCCAATACATTTAATTGTAGAATCAGCTTTCTGCAGTTACAGCTGCAAGTGGTTTGATGCATGTCTCTGACAGACTTGCTTGTCAGTTTAATTGGGCAGTCTTGTTTTGGCAGGTATGCATCTGTGATAGGCTCTTGCCATTTTCAAATGATGAACAGTGATATTTCCAAAGCTTCTGACATTGTTTTGTAGTTTTTTTCATGAGGCTTTTTGTTTTCTAATGTTTTCTACTCCACCTGTAACACCTTCCCTGCACAGCTTGATTTCCTCACATGTAGAATCTGTTTAGCTGACATTCAATGGAGAAATTCTGAGTTTTACTTAGGGATATTAGAGTTGGCTGAAAACAGTAGGGAAGAAAATTGACAATTTTTATTATAAAGCACAGAAAAATTCATTTCAAGTTTGTAGTGTAGTGTGACAAAATGTTCAAGGGATGTTAATATTTTTATAAGGCACTGTAAAACATAATTTATTTTTTTATACCTAATTTAGGGTAAAATTGACCTTTCTAAATCCCAAATAGAAGATCATAATGAGGTTTAGCGGCAAGCTAAATGTTTCCTCTAATTCAACTAAATTTATTACAATATAAAGCTATCATGTTTGCCCTTGATGACGGATCACAGAGTTGGTTTTTAATCTAAAGCAACAAGACACCTAGAGAAAAAGTGAAGGGTAGTAGATTTGGTGATCTCCTCCCAAGGACTTCTATCTGACAGTATGCCTCACAGCACACTCCTCATTTCTTTGACAGATGACGCCGACACAGCAGAGTGATGGGCTATTATTTCACTTTGCATTGGATAAATGGCAATGCAGGCTTTTACCTGTCACCTGCCCTTTCCTTTTATGTGTTCTCTACTTTTTTCTCCTTCCTTGCAGAATTATACCATCACAGATGTGATTTGAAGGGTGCTATAGAAGTGCTGAGATTTAGTCCCTGCAATCTGTAGATTTCATGTCCACAGGTTGGGGGCTTTTTGTTGTTGCCCTGTAGCTGAAGTGAGTGAAAGAGGTGAATAATGATCGAAATGTAGGTGAGGAGGTCCCTCATTGTTAGGTGTGAAACAGCTTTCTCTTCTGGTAAAATGCTTTTTATGCAATTTTCCTTGTGTCTCTCTTTCTTTTACAGACCAGCAGTATTCATGGTCACCCTCGCAGTACTTCGATGAGGAAACTTACTCCCCTGCACCCAGGAACATGAAGGGTCTCTCTGGTGGCCGCCCTGCCCATCTCCAGCTAATATCACCCACCTCACCTTACACCTGTGGCTTGGCCGATTGTGACCACTCCCTGGATCACCATCTTCACCATGGTGACCCTCGGTCACCCACCTACCTCCTCAGCCCCACTGACAGCTGTGCCCTTGAGAGTCATCACCGCTGCTCCCCACGGAGTTCCATCCACTCTGAGTGCATGATGATGCCAGTGTCACTATCAGCCACCGACCACTCTATATCCAGTAGCACTTTCCCCCGTATGCATTATGGCAGCGCTTCGAGAGACGGAGGTGGAAACAGTTCTGGCGGTAGGGATTCTCGGGACGACGGTGGTTCCTCCTCACACGGTGGCAGTGGCAAAATGAACCGGATCCCTGCAAATCTTTTGGATCAGTTCGAAAAGCAGATGCCACTGCACCGAGACGGTTTCCATACATTGCAGTACCAACGCACCTCCACCACAACTACAACCACAGAGCACCGCAATGAAAGCCCTGGCCGAATTCGCCACTTAGTTCACTCAGTACAGAAACTCTTCACAAAGTCGCACTCCCTGGAAGGATCCTCCAAGATGAATGGTACCAAAAATGACTCTCACAGGGACGGATCACATCACCACCATCACCATCACCAAGGCCACCACAAACACAGCAAACGCAGCAAGAGCAAAGACCGCAAATCTGATGGCGGAGGAAAGCAGCGCCATGGTGGATGGTGGAGCTCGGATGACAATCTTGACAGTGACAGCACGTACAGGACACCGAGCATCATGTCGCGGCATCCTGTCGACCACATTACCCACTGTTACCCAGACTCAATGCACAGCCACCTGGCTGGGGACCTGTCATTAAAGACCTCCAAGAGCAACAACGACGTCAAGTGCTCTGCCTGTGAGAGCATTAACATGGCGCCTGAGGGAAAGTTCATGAAAAGGAGCTCCTGGTCAACATTAACCGTCAGCCAAGCCAAGGAAGCTTACAGAAAGTCTTCACTCAACCTGGAGAAACCCATGAACCCCACTGACCTCAAACCAAGCTTGAGACCATGTCACTATCTACAGGTATGTTTCAGGAGGGGAAGTAGAGTGCTATTATGTTGCTATTATAACAACACAATAGCTTCATTCGAGCATTACAGGCCTATTTACTCATATTTTTTCTAGTATGATTTGGTAAACTGATTAACAGTTGGTAATGCTATTAACTTATGGATTATAAAAAGAAGCTGACATTTTCAATGGTAAGACTTCCATACAGACGCATCAGCAACAACAGTGACAATTACAAACTGGGACAAATTTAAAAACTGTACATGTTAAATTACACAATAAGATTATAAATACTATATAAAGACATGTAAAATAAACCAAATGCTTTTTCTTTAGATTTGTCAAATGACTAACAATTAAACATAGAGAGGACCTCCTTAAAGAAGCCTTTAGGAAATGACTGCGTGTGAGACTTTTATGAGATTTTAACCTCATAAAACTAACTAATTAGAAATATATGGTGTGTATTTGAAACCAACTCAGAATATTCACAATCTAAAAATCAGAGATGTCTGGCATTACAGTTATTGCAGTGCTAGCAATGCTAAATTTGCTAAATGTTAATAAAACTAGTCAAAAATAGCTTAACAAAGATTACCATCTGTTATGGATTTTGTTTTAATAGAATAGCAAAGTGCTAATTTATTGAGCTGCTTAGTGTGATTTTCTCAATCACGTGCACAGAGATGGTTTGAGTTCTGCTCATGAATAATTCATGGCTGAATTTGTTTTTGAGGTATGTTGTCACTGAAAGTAGCAGATACTAAATGTAGCAGCTTTTCAGACGACTGTTCAAACATTTATGCCCCATCAGAGCTAAACAGTTGACATCACCAGCATTCTTACTTATACAGTTATTAAGGTTGTCCATTTTCTTGTCTGATTTAGTTGTGAAGTAATTTTAAGTAAGTGAGTTTTTGTGGTTATCAACATGTTTCTTCGACCTGGAAATAACATTAAGCTCTTGGAATGATTCAGCCAGTGAAAATGTAGAGAGAGTTGAAGATTAGGGGGATTCCCAAGACATCTTTCAACTTAAACACTTTGAGCTCATCACCAAGGACAAAGCATCAAACTACCAGTGGCACATAATATGCAACAAATATTTTTTCCATTGAATAGAGAAAAGGGTAACAGGATCACTACTTGACTTGAAAAGTAAAATACAGAATAAATATACATATATATACAATAGCTGAAAATGTTCGAGAAAGCTTTTTCAATCGATACATAGAAAAAAAACTTTCCTTGGCCAGATTGCAATTGATCTAAAACACTGCATTTGTTTTGTCTCTGTTCTGGATATTCGAATGTGATCCCGTCCTATGGCACAGCATGTGGCTGCCAGTAGAAATAACTAGCACAGAAGGACAAATCAATTAACTCTGTAAATGATCTCTGCTGGAGGGGAAGATCTGGCAGAATGAGAATAAAACAGCAGAAATCAATGTAGATTTTTACCTCTTTTCTTTTGCTCTTGTATGGGTTTCAGCTCTGACAAAGATTTTTTCGCTCATATATGAAAGGCTGTATGGGAGTAAATGAAGGAGGGGTCAACATATTTTATAGAGTTTCTTCCTGTGATATATCTGTATGCATGTATAACAACTCATATTTCTAGTAGTCCTCTGGATGAATAATGTCAGTAGTCAAAATAAAGTGGAGCCTTGAGTGGAATTAGAAAAAGGAGACTCTGTTCTATAGGTAGAGTGTGATGTGCAAACACAACTGGCACAAACTAAAATGTCCAAATGAAATACTCTTGTCTAATTCTCATTGGTGTATTTTTGTTTAGGTTCATTGACAGAGAAAGCACTTCCCCAACCTTATTTGTTGTAATTTAGCTAAGTGAAATCCACTGTTGAACAGAAAGTTGCAGTGTTGGCATCCCTATCCCACTATACCTTCCTTCCATTTGGTAATCCAGCTGAAGTAGTGTCCAAGTTGCAGCACTATAAACATTTCTAAAAATAAACCTCAGCTCCTGCTCCCTGCCGCAGGGCTATATTTAGCTCAACATTATCAATCCAATCCGCAAAGGGTGAGACACATTTTCCCTCCCCGGAGGAGAATCAATGGGCACTCAGGGACCTCTCACATAAGATGTATTGAAACAGAAGGCAGTTAGAGAAGCGTACTGCTGAGGTTTGTGGCTCACTGATGCTCACGTACTTTAGGATGCAGAAGGTGGCGGAAATTAGATGTCTGTTTTTTTGCTCCTTTTTAGCCACTGTTGATCCTCACAGCAGCAGCACTCAGACAGGAGAACCCAGAACCAATGTTCAGGAAAGTTACTGCACAAAGCGAGGGGTCACATTGAGAAGTATTCATGTCCTGCTGCTCATATCAAACAGGAAAAGACCTAAAATATCTGAGCTGTATCAACATAAATTATACTCAAAAAGTGTGTGTGCTAACTGTGTGTCCGTGTGTGGCAGTGTGAGGAAGTGTTATTTTATTTTATTGGACACCAGATGGCTTGATGATGTGCTAGTCACCTTGTTTGCGTCCTTGGCTGATGACACATAAATGAAAAACTTCTTAAGCGCTATGAAAGTATGAGATTGCAAACAGAGAAAGGTGTCAGTCTGAGGCTTTACATGTGTATTTGAGACAGTGAATGTGTCTCTATAGGAGCTCTGTAATCTAAAACTACAGTGCAGGTCAGAAGTTTACACACCATTTTAAACCATTTTCACATGTTGGAAGTTTCATGACCAGTTTGCTTTCATATGATTTCAAAGTTTGGATCAGATAGTTGATACCTGGATACAGCTGGGCGTTCCATCATCAGAATGATCCTAAACACATCAAAAGTGGTTTGGATTAACTAAAGCCTAACATTAAACCTCTGGAACAATGCTGTGCGGCTGACCTAACCCCATTAAAAATGTATGGAGTCAACATATGTATCAAGAAACTAATCAGTTTAAATCAACTTTACCAATTCTGCCAATACTGTTGAGTTAAGTGATAAAATATTCAGCTGTAATTTTTCCGAAAAGGTTGTTGATCACTCCAACTTACAAATTTCTTTCTTCTTACAAACTATGTCTTAGACTTCATTCTAAGATACAGTATCTAGTCTGTGCGTCTTCACGTTTCCATTCAACTTGAACAAACCATCAGATCTATAACCATTTTAACAACAACTCTCCACCCTGGTCATTAGAGAGGATAACTATTTCAACAGTTTTGCTGATAGGGCATTGTGCTGAGATTTAATTAGCCAATTAACTGCCAAGTTGGCTTGCCATAGATCAACCTTTGGAGGGATGCAGACCGCTCACTGAACTGAAAAAAAGAAAGTCAAAACTGTGAACACAGGGGGTTCCCTAAAACTTTCTTAAAGGAATTTTGAGTGAGTCATGATCCACTGCTTCTTAAGATTTCATCCAAAAACAGGTGCAAATAAACAGCCTAACGTGTCATGCTTGACTACAGACCATGTAGAACTGCGTCACCCTATGCTACTTTTGGGACACACTTTATTGCAGATTTCCAATGTTGCCCTGCTCTACTACACGACCCAAATGAATCAACCACTCTCATGAAGCTTAGTCTTGTTAAATATTTATCAACTTTAAAAGAGACATTACAGGAAGAAAATAGGATCGTAAAGGTTTGGAAGCACCACTCCGGAAAAAGTACATCATTCATGCTTGCAAATGTGGTCATTGTTGCGTTGTCATTTCTAACACTCTGCATCTGTCTCTGGAAAAACCCTGAAGAGGAAGGTTTTTGCTGGCTATTTGTCAATTTAAAAACAATTAAAAGTTATGTTTTTAAAGGTGTACAAACACAAGCATGCTATGTTAGATTGTTTTATTATGTAAGACACTAGACAGAAATCAAAGTAAATGTGGTATTGTAAAGTTAACATTTATTAACAATATTAACATTTATTAACAATAAGATGTTTGGCAGCTGAATGGAACAATCTTTTGTGAGCAAACTTATTGAGTCATATATTTTTCTAGTTTTATGTCTGGCTGCCAAGAAAATTAAGTACATCTTTTAAGTGAAAACTAATAGGATAAATTTCTGCTCTGTCGTCTCTGCACTTGGGTGTGTCTTTTTAAAAATAAGGCACAGTGACCGTACTTTAGTCATGTTGGACAATTTGGTTTACATGCAAAATGCTTTGTGTCATGGAAAACTAAAACTACTCATCACCCTGAACACACCCTACTGCCAGAACCTAATCATAATCATCTTTTGGAAATACCTAATCAAGATTTTGAGCTTAATCCACTTGAAAATGAAAAAAAGTCACACAATCCAATCCAATTAGCAAGATTGCAAAATAAAACAAAAAAGAATGGGGGGGAAAAGCTATTTCTAACTGTGCAAAAGGTCCACAGTTGGAATTGCAGCAAAAATTGATTTTATTTGTGTTTTCTAAATTTATTTATTTATGTATTTATTTGAAGAAAAGGTGTGCATAATTTCCTTACCAATTCAATTTATGCACAGTTCTGTTAGTCTGTCACAATAAATCTAAATTTGGAGTTGCCAAATAAAAACCTAATACTATAAGCCACGAATATTAATTACTTGTGCAACTGTTTTTATTTACTTGATTGCTGAACATTTTCAAGCTAAGATCTGATAACATAAAATATTGTTAAACAAGAAACGATTACTGATCAGCCATCTAAATGCCATATGGATGAGTTTATCTGACAGAAGAGATAGCAAATGTTTGAACTGTATTAGGAGTTTTGGCAGAGAAGTTAAAAAAATAAAAATAAATTCCTCCAGCGTCCTGTATGTCAGTTCAATCTGCTGAGGAAAATGAAAGACTAGACTCTGAGAAAGTTGGATTACCCATGACTGAATCTTTAAGAGCTTTATCTTTCTGTTATCCATCCTTCTGTCCTAACCGATTCTTCATCTTTCTGTATTGCACTTTTACCTTTTCATCACTCAATCTGTGTCTCAGTCTATTCACACTATTTATTTCCTTAATGAGAGTGACTTATTCTTTTTGCAGGAGGCTAGATAGGGTTGCAGAGTTAATCAATGAAATGCACTGCTGCACTGTGGGATGTTCAGTTATCTCTATTCCCTGACACATCACATGCACCAAACATATTCCCTGTGCCCACAAATCTGATCATCAAGCTGGACTTACTGTACAACGCTTACCATACTTCCCCAGCCTTTCTAGTTATGCAGTGAATGAGAAACTGGGGTTATGTAATAGCGTTGCTAAAATGCTCACAGCACCTGCAGAGCTGCTGTTGGAGTTTCTTAAGAGTGCCTTTGTTAAACTGATTCTCCCCTAGAGATGTCTTACAATCATTGAAAGATTTCCAAGTAATTAAAAAGAATAAGACTTCTGTTATTGTTAAAAATGGAATGTTAAATATAAAGTTTCACACTTTCTCTGTGAATTTTCTCACAGGCTTCACAAATTTATATCCGCAAAAGGTTATTCAGGCACTTCACCGCTGAAGCTTTCTCATGTTAGTTTAGGAAGAACAAAGTTGGTAAAGTTTTGTTAAATTTGTAGTTACCCTTTCTTGCCTATGAAGAAAGGTGGGTAGGAAAGCATAAGCATGTTTAGGATCTTGATTTTTTTTATTTATTTTTTCTTGTTCCAAATATTGATATGCACTTCACACTCACTGGGACCCCTGCTTAAGGTTTGAAGAAAATCTTACGATAAAGTAAATTTTTATTGCACCAGCTGCTAGTGCAATAAAAAGTCTGTTCTCAACCTGCTAATGACTAGTATAACATCTAACTGAATATGGTTGTCAAGTTCTTTTCTAATCTGTGCAGCTTCCCCATTTGAAAAGGGATGGATAAATAGATACAGACTTTTATCAACAGGGTTTTACTCAAAGGAACAATCAGTTTTCTTCATTTTATTCTCCATTTATTTATTAGTGTGTGTCAGGACATGTTAAAAATTGGTACAGAAGCAGGTAAAACCTTTAAACAAACCAAAAAGAAGAAAAATAAATAGTTACTAATCTGTATGTAAGTTTACATAAATTAATTTCACTCAAACTACAAAGGAAATAACAAACTATATAAATGATACTAAGCAAACCACAGTGAATCAAACCCACAAAGTAATTAAAGTTAAATGAACAAGTAACTACACTTAAGTAATCTAACTTTAAAGTACATTTCAAATGAACATTTACATTTATTGAAATATACAAATATCTACTTTTCAATATTAGTCATAAATATTTAATTTATAAATATAAATAGCTTCAAGTTGTTATTCTTCCTAAACTAATGCTAAATTAATTAATAGTTGAACTTAACACCCAAATCCATTATTCAACAACACAACAATCAGTTCGATCATAAAAATCAATCAATCAATGCCAGACTTCACCACCACAATCCATCGCTTCAGTTCAGACGTTGCTGTTAATGGGTGTTAAGGGGCCGTCAAAGCTGGAGGCCCGGCTAGAGGAACGTCGGCGACCTTTCACTCCAATCTCATAAACAATACAACTTGTGTCTTACCGACTGCCTCTCCGCCTGTCTACAGATTCATCCAGATCTGCACAAGTCGACCAGGATCTCTGATGAAAAGAGTCCCCAAACTCCCGGCCTCTATGTTTGGCTTTCTCTCCCGCCCCTCCCCTTCCCCCCATTGCCCAGTAGTTCAGACTACTCCTAAAAATACAACATGGAAAAATAACTTCTTCAAAGATGTTCATATAGACTCAGTTTTTGTTTGCCACATTGGCCCAAAAAGGCTAAATCTTGACAAGCCATTCCCGAATTTCTATTAAGGGTTCTTACGTTTTGTTTTTTTTTTGACAAATTAAGCTTAATTAAATGCATCACTTAGCTTTCAAACAGATTTTCCAAAGTGACTAGCATTGTTGGATGGTTAAATTTAAATTTTATTTTTAACAGATAAAAAAAAATACTCTGAACTATTTTTCAAGTTTTTGAAAGAGTTTGACACCAATTTAAAACTTGAAAGATATATATACTGTATATATAAAAACTTTTAAATTATGCTACTGTTAATTTCCTTTTAGAATCATTGGATGATATATGTGTTTTCACAGCAGTCAGCAAAAGCTTCCTGCACTGCTTGCTGATTCTTTTTTTGTATTCATATGAAGACACCCCACAATCTACACAGTTTATCAGCAAATCCAAATTAAACAAATCTCACCACAGCCTGTGTCTGTCCTCTGGCGTTCCGCTCATTAATTAGATGTCTAAAAATATCAAACCCCTCCAAGACTTAATTAACCCATCAACTCCATTTGGTAGAGGTTGTGTGCCTTTCTCAGAAACAGAGATGAATGACTCTTATTAGTGTCTGTTTGAGTTTGGATTCCAACGCATGTTTAGAATAAAAAGTATTAAAGTAAATTTGATTCTCTGTGTCTGTCTACATATTGTTCTTTTACCCTTGGCAGCAATTTAATACTTGACACATTATTGTAAGTGTCATTTAATTTTAATGCCATACCCCACAGTGCAATATAAAAGTATTCCAGCTGAATCCTTTACTTTAGTTTTAGGGAACAATTGTTCTTGATTGATTGGTCAGTCAACCTGGCCATGGTGTGGCACCAGACCCACATGACCCTGAAAGGACAAGCAGGTATACACAGTAGATGGATGGAGCAGTGATGATCCCCATTATTTCTAGAAAGAGCATCCCAATAGCTATGGTTGAAATATAAATAAATAATTTCCAGATAAACTTAATTCCTGTTGAAGCTATTCATACATTTTTATATAAAAAATATTCAATGGAAAAGTGGTCTGAGTTTTCACTATTAATGATGTATTGGAAAGGCCAACTTTGTTTAGTTGCTTATAAAAAATAATACCATTTCTGTCTAGATTTGCATCAGAAGTGAAGAGTCTGAAACCTTAGTAACATTTGGATGTAGCCTTTTTCCTTCTGACATTTGCAATAGAGGCTCTACTCCCGCCAATTTTGTTGTGAACTTGTGAACAGTCACTGACACAGAGAAAGAAACATATATAGGGATTATTTCAAGAGTGACACATTTGTACAGCCTTTCAATTATGGATAGTGGTTTGGCACAACTTAAAACGCCTTGTGAGTGCAGCTCCAGTTCAGAGCTATAAAATGCAACACAAGTTCTAGAAGAAGAGTGATTCAAACTGCTTCAGGGCTAATCTGCTTGCCAGAATGTTAAATGATGAATGAACATGGCGTCAGGAAAGATTTCATTCATCCCAAAGATTTCATTAGTTTCTGACAGTATCATATTTTATGACTGCATGATATAGCCAAGGTCTGGAATTTAAGACAATCAGTGGATACGGTGACTTAATAACAAAAAACAGACAGGAATGTTTGCATTCGCTCTATGAAAAGACTATTTTTTTCATTCCTCGACTTCATGTATAAATTCCACATTAAAACATTTGTGTAATGACATGGCAAACAAACAAACACTGGTTCATTGTAACAACAAAGTTGTCCTCACATTTTTAATAAGATGCCCCACCGCCCTCTTTAACTCGTTAAAATTACATGACAACTTTACCGTATGTATAATGACATGTAGAATTAAATGATTGTTTCTTTCCTGTATGAACATGGCTCAGTTTGTATTCTCACCGCACTTATGTTTCCAGTAAAACATGCTCTACTTGAAATTGGCTCCTACCATTAAATCTACATAATGTGAATATCAAAGTGCATTAATCTCCTTTGGTGCTTTTCTGCCTACATTAAGATTACTGTTTGCTCCACGTTTGAAATTTAAGACCAGCTTTACATTTTGTGTGCTGTGGGAAATATTTACTTCCATCTGTAGTAAAAGAGGCAGCAAGTGCAAATAGGACTTCCAGTGTTGCTCATGTCTGGATATTTAATTACCTGCTTTAATGAGAGGAGGACAATTGCGACATGTATTCCGCCTGACTTGCTTTGATGGTGGTAGCGAGAGCTGCAACAGCATGAGCAAAGATGGCTCCTATTATTCCTGTCCGACAATCGTCTGTCAGGAATCACAATTAGCAGAACAATTGAATTTACCAAGTTTTCAGCAGCTTGTATTCTGGCCAAAATGGATGACATTTTGTATACTGAGCAGCTGGAGAAACTGCATGGATGATTAAAGTTATGTTGACTAATCAAGAAAATGTCTGTGCAGCTCAGCGGGTGGGACTAATTGTTTGAGAAATAATGTTTTAAGCCATAAAGTGTCTATCATTTTATTCATCATTTTAGCTATTGCTAAATCTAAACCCCAAATCTGTACTGCCACCACAATCTTCAATATATTTTAATGACACAGTAAACATTTTAACACATTTCTAAAATGTGGGTACTGAATCCCCAAAATAAAATGCAGTGCAACCAATTGCCTTCAGAACTCACCTTATTGGTCAATAGAGTTGGCACAAATGTGATTTAATATTAGCAAAAATACATCTGTTCTGTCAGGTTTCTGACATTTGCTGAAGAACATTGGTTAAAACCAGTTAACCTCCACCCGCCCGAGCCCGGGCGATTTGCATAATTTTTTTTTATGAAAAAACATAACTCCGCCAAAAACAGAAAACGACTATCAACTCCATTTTAACTTCTCTATCCACCACAGACGCTCACAAGTAATAGTTTGTGATAAAAA
>CAEFZY010039981.1:0-22425 GCA_903066815.1 Brachyrhaphis roseni
AATACGCCTTATATTCTAGTTTCTTCAAAGTAGCAACCTTTAGCTGTGATTACTACTTTGCACACACTCTGCATTCTTTTGATGAGCTTCAAGAGGTAGTCACCTGAAATGGTTTTCACTTCACAGGTGTGCCCTGTCAGGTTAATAACATAATAAATCTACAATTTTCATAATCATGAAAATAAAGAAAACCCTTTGAATGACCAGGTGTGTCCAAACCTTTGGTCTGTACTGTATATATATATATAAAAATAAAGCAGTTAATGTTTTATTTTAGGCCATGTTCTCCCTGGTTAGGAAGGTGTTTTATGTGTGACGCTGCACCTCCACTGCTCTTCCTGCAGGGTGCGCCCTCTGTCCGAGTCTCTTAACGACCTCTTTAGGGAAGTCTCCCTGCTGCGCCATCGCATCGTCGAACTCTCTCATCGCCTGGCAACGCTGGAGCCCTACCTCCGTCGCCACGGTTACCGCGGGGATGACATGGCGGAGGCGGGAGGCGGCAAAAGGGCTCAGATTCTTCATGGGGAGGCCACCACGCTCGCCCGGTACGCCCCTGAGAGCAGAATGACTGCGAGGGGGAATGGTGTGATGAGGAGGAAGCGGGTGAGGGTGGTCAGGAACAGAGGTGCTGGTTCAGAGTGAGGGACAGAAGACAGAAGAGGAAAGTTGTATATGATGAACTGTGGAGTCTTTGTATGTGAAAGTATGCGCAACACACTCAAATGCAATCCTGAGATTATGAGTTGTCGTTGTGTGACTCGATAAACTCTGCAAAACTCAATAACACTCAATAATACTCTGTTTGTTTTAGTATGCTGTATTCCAACAAGTTCCAGTGGCAGGGAATGTAATTTCACAGCTCCTTTATTCACAAATGTGATCAAAACAAACATTTAATTTTCCTACTGAAGGACGTTCAGGATATTTGAGAACTAAAATACCCAAAGATCAATAAGCTACGGTCGAAAGACTGATCTGCAATTTTCTTGCTCCATGGTTGCTATAGACAGACAGAATACCTGCCTAACTACTAGTGTTATTTTTCAACTTTTACTGTTATCATCAATATTATTTTGAGTGGTTCAAATCTCTAATATCTGCTCTAAGCATGTCTGTCTTTGTTTCTTTTAAAAAACTTTTGAGAGTTTTTTTTGTCTTGTTTTACATTTTTGTATTTTAAAAATTAAACCAAGGAAATTAATGTATGGATGGATACAATCAAATAGCTTCTGTCCTGTTTGTTTCACTTAGACAACAAAGATATAATGAAAAGTAGAATTCTGTTACAGTTTTCTCTGAAATAATTTTGCAAATAAACTTAATGTATTCATTTTATGTTGACTTGTAGTTTTTCTGCAAATAAAAATGGTAGAATGATTCATCTAATCAAAATGGTCTTAATCTGTTTTCACTATTTCCAGAAAGTTGGTGTCTTCCGATGATGGAGTGCAAAGAAAACACAAACCTGTTATTATTTTTGTCAACTATAAACATAGGAGTGCATTAAACTTGCTTCATTTTATATGTTAATTATATTTTAGTGATTTTTAACCCTTTAGAGCCAGGATGTTAATTAAGTTCTACAGTTTTGAGTTAAAAACAAAAACACAGCTTTCAAAAAAAATACAGTTGATACTTTTGGTAATTCTAGCTGACCTAAAACAAGAGAACAGTGTAAATTTAACCTCAGACGGTGAGGAAAAAAGTGTGTGTCTTTTTTATTCATTCAAGAATGTAAGCTCTTGGTTTTAACTATATATCTGCAGGAGAAATTATTTAATAGAGATAGGTCCTGAGTGGATGACTGGCAGCGACAAAAGCATCATTCGCAGTCTGGAAGTCCTAAAGAAAAAACGTCAGCATCATAAAACATGTTGTAAAATATCAAATATTTATATTCTTCCGATTTAAGCAACTCAATTTTCACTTCTGTCTGAAATTTTAATATCAAGTATTAGTTAACCTTTGGAACTTTATTGTAAGTTAACCCCTCAAAGACCAGCATGCTTACGTTTATTTATTTGTTTATTTATTTGTATGTTTTTTCTCCTTTTGCCTCCATCTTTCTCAGAACCCCCACATCCCAAAGGGGGCTGTGAACCTCAGTTTGAAAAACACTGGTCTAATAAAACACCCAATCTATTTGTGATATTAAAATGTTTTTATATTTGTAATAACATTACTACTTGTTTGGTCCCAATTTTCCTAAAATGTTACAATGTGTTTTTACATTATGCACTTTGAGGGTCAGGAAGGGCAGGTGATACGCAGCAGAGCGATAATCTATCAACTGACATCTCTCATTAAATTGATACTAAATGTTCCACTTCTCAACACGATTTCCTTAAAGGATAAGGTGAAATTTTTTTCCACACGTCATAGAACAGGCCATGAAATGGTCCTCAGGGGTTGAGCTGATATAAATCTTCAGTCGTCTTATTGAATCAAGTCACAGATTCCTATTTAGGATTGAAGTGTTTTCAGATCTGGCTACTTCATGTCCCTCTTTCTGGTTTTTTAAAGAAATTAAAGATATATAATAAATGAACAAGAGGTGGAGATGTTATAAAATAAAAAAGGAGCCATTGTTGGTAATTCTTATAATTTAGAATAGCAGCGCTAGGTTGAAAACCGGTGCATTAGTATGGAAGGTCAAAAGTGCCACAATTCAGTATCACAAATAAAACAACATATTATTTGTAAGTTGTGTCACTATACATTCAAAATAAACAAGAAATACAGTTATCAAAATGTTTCACACCTCCAGCAGATTAGATTTAAAACGAGGAAGTTGTTTTTTTATAAGGGAATGAAAAGGATCTCTCAAACAAAATAACAAAAATCCAGCATAAAATCAGATACTGGGGTTAAAGATAAAAAAAATCAAATTATTTAGACCCTTACTACGTATAGCCCTTTCAATCATCAATGATTGATGATTGACCAATCATCAATCACCCTTTCAATCACCAATATCTATTGGTGATTGAAAGGGCTATACGTAGTAAGGGTCTAAATAATTTAATTTTTCATTGGATTCAAGTCGGGGCTCTGCCTGAGCCACGTTATTATTACTTCTAGTCAGAAAAAATATGATAAATCATATAATAAATTTAATAGATGACTTTAAGCGAACACCTATCAGGGTTATGAATAAGTTGGAAAAAAAAATCAGGGATAAAAAAATGCAATTAAAGTATTTTTCAAAATTATTTAATGATGATAATTTAATCAGCCTCACATGTTATTTAAAGGGCTTGGCCACACTACTCTGGTTAGCAAGAGTAGCCAATCAGATGCTCCTATAGGCTTATTAAACCATAGTGATCATTTAAAAGTTTTCACTGCTACATAGCAGCAATATACTTCTAAAGAAAAATAATTTAATAATGTAGGAAACATTTTTAAAAATTTAAATAATTCCTTGTTGAAATATGGAATCAAGAATATAATTGAACTTTGACTGTCACCACCTGACTCGTGAAGTCAGAACAAAAAGAGGAGATACATTGATTGCAAAAGCAGAATACATGTTTTTATTAATTTAACTTAAGTTAATGCAGAAACCCCCCCAAAAAAACTTTAGTATAGCATATGAGTATCAGTAATATAAATTGGATGTTTAACAAAGAGTGACAGTGCAAGTGCTATGCGGTGCAAAACACACCCAAAAAAGCTGAAACATACCAAAAGCAAAGCCAAGCAAGTGGACTGCCTGCTGTGGCAGAGGCACCTGCCTGCCTCTGCCACAGCAGACCTAACTAGAGCTAGCTCTAGCTAGGTTTAACTAGACTGGGAACACTGGGCTCAGGTGTTCCCAGTTAGCAGCTGACTCTAGACCACTCCCACTTCAGTTGAGAAACAGGCAAACATAAAGACAGGGAAAAACAGCTGTCAGATGACATGTTTATTTATTTAAAATGTTATTTCATTAAATACTTGCCTACATAATTATTGAATGATTCAAATGATTAAATTGTGCCACTTTTGCCCTTATTATACCAACATTTTAACAGATGGCAAAATAGTTCCAACTAGCTTGATCTTTGTGAAATTCTTATGAGACCTTTGTCCTCTCACTCTTATCCATCCAGGCTTAAATCCCAGCCCGGCTGCGCAATCCGATAATGTTGTTTCTGCCACGGGGTGTCAGCCCTCACCTGCTGCTGTGCTCAGATCTGACAGTAAGTCCTCATCCTTTTGATGAGGACTTACGGTCAGTCAGAAGTGACCCTTCTGGGGCGTTATTATCTTCTAACATAATTTTAATTTTCTCTTTCTTTACGCCGGTGCTGTGTGCTTCTGTGTGCAAGTTTGCGGGCACAGGCGTTGAAGTTTACACTTTCATTAAAACTTTGCCAAGTGTTTCTACAGCAACAAGCTGCTCTCCTCCAGACTGTCACCCTCTCCGCTGTGTGGCCTGGTCCTCAACCTTCTTCCTTTGCTGTTTCAGCTTCTTCTTTCATACTGTAAGCTGTATATCCCACCCACCCTCCTCCAGAACCTCCTCTACTCACTCACTCTTTCCTCCATGCTGCTCGGTGTGGGCGTTAAGCTCAGGCTGTTCTTTCCATTTCGGTACTGTATTGTCAATGCATTGTTGCATCCGATCCAGTGAGGATGCTGCGGGAATACTGTATAACTCTCTCTCGCTGCCTGTCTCTCTTTCTTCATCCCTCCTCCCTCCCATCCCTGGGAAAAAGAGCCAGTTGCTAGGTAACACTTAATTGTCAAGAAGTAGTTACATGTGTTTCCCTGCATCCTGAGCTTGTTGGGTTTCGCGTAGGAGCCGAACAAGTGAGCAAAATAAACAGTTTTCCTTCCATCCTTTGAGAAGAAGATGAAAGTTTTGAAACAGATCAGAGGACTTGCTTTTCTCCAGCACCCCACCTTGTTCTATGTCACCACCCAGGACTGCAGATGTTAAGGAGTCTCCCACCCAATCTCTGTGCAAGGCATTGGTACTTTTTATCCAACCTGCTGGTTTCTTTAAATAACTCCTGTTGCTGGACAAGGCTTTCACAGTGAAGGGTGAGTCTGAGGAGTGAGCGAGGTTTGGGAGCTTTGATCTGTGCTTCTCGGCTCAGTTTGCATCACTTTCCTTCTCCCTCAATAGATCGACTAGCTCGCTCTGTCTTTTTTTTCCTCGGGTGTTTTTACCCAAACCCTCTTGTCCGTTGACGGAGAGTCTTCCAAGAAGAGAGTCCAGGTTAGTGTAGCAGAAAGAGGGAAGCAAATGAAACATAAAAGAGCAAAAGATAACAGCTACTGTTTCTAATCCACAGATAATTAATTTTTTACTAAAACCCTTTTATCTCATTCCTCTCAGAAAGTGTAAAATAGAAAGTTAATGGTACAATGTTTTGATGTTTTGCAAAGTAATTGAAGACTTTTTTTTCTACTCATTATCTTTTTGATTTATTTATTCAGACTAAATATTATACCAATTTGCAGTAAAAATCTACAGCAAATTAGTTACAAATTATAAATAAATCAGTTTTAAAACATTTAAAGTGACCAATGTCTTACAAAATAGTCAATCTGAATCACTTTATGAGATGTCTCTTATTGTTTATAAAGCAGTACCAGCTGATTCTAAAGCAGAGAAACATAGTTACATTTGAATTATTTCTAACTGTTCAGACTTGATGTTGGCAGCTACATGTTCCAACGATTTACCAGGTTTAGTTGAGAGTACAGACATTCAGAGGTTATAATGAAACATAGTTAAAGGCTCAAAAACGAGTCACTTACTGTATAAAACAAAACATTTCCCGCTGTCTGAACACATGGAACCACAATCCTGAAGCAATCATCACATGCACTCTGGAGTTGTTCTGGAAAATCTTATTAATAAACCCTGGACCTCGATGTCTTTCAAATACAATGGCAAATCAATCACACAAACAAACAAACCGCAAGTGAAATCCTGAAGTGGTGCAGCTCCCGAGTGAGACAGAGGGAGAAAAAGAAGTTTGTTTTCCTAATGCAATGAAAATTTCCCTTTAGAAATCAGATACTGTGGCCAGTCGGCCCTTGAAATGTCCGACTTATCAACAAGTTTTAATGGAATTAGTGAATATTTCATAAATGGCAAATGCTACTATCCAGTCATTTAATAAAATAAGGTTCTAATTTGGAAATAAAATGTCTAAAACTGTCCATCCATCCATTTTCTAACACCCTTGTTCCTAGAGGAGTTGGGAGGGGTGCTGGTGCATATCTCCAGCTAACGTTCCGGACCCTGGACAGGTCGCAGAGCAACACAGAGACAGACAGGACAAACAACCATGTACACATTTAAAGTGTGCCACACCGAGGGAGAACTTAGAGAGACCAATTTACCTAACAGTCATGTTTTTGGACTGGAAACCGGAGTACCCGGAGAGAACCCACGCATGCACAGGGAGAACATGCAAACTCCGTGCAGAAAGACCCGGGGCTGGGAATCGAATCCAGGACCTTCTTGCTGCAAGGCAACAGTGCTACCAACTGTGCCACTGTGCAGCCCCTGTCTAAGACTGGTCTGACTATTATTACTTATTGGAAATATTTGCTGTATTATGGAATACAAAGACCAATGATGGTCAATGATTCTATCAAGACAGAATAAAAATGCTAAGTTTCCTAAAAGCATCCAAAGTTTTGTTGGATGGTCATTTTACATACAAGCTCAAATAGAAATAAAAGTCACTTACATGTTGGGTAAATTTCAACAAGCTTCTGGCATCATTCTCTCTGTTTGATAACCTCTGTTCTTGTTAGAATTAGTTAAGATAATGTAAATTAGCCGGTTTCATAGCACAGGTCCACCCTTCAAAGCATAGTGTATACATTCTGAATATGGTTGAGGTCAGCGCTTGAGGTAAACCGTTCAGGAAGTTTAGTGTTAGCCTTCCCAAAGTTTTGATGTTTGTGATCACTTAAATGTGGCAAATGTTTCAACTGTCACTTTGAGACGAGGGAATTAGTTAAAGTACAATTAAAATTAAAAGCTTGAAGCTGCATACACAAGAAGCCAAATGCTTCTTTAGGAAAGAGTTTTGCTCAGAACAGACAAACATTGAGCCGTTTGGCTACAGCAATCACCAACATGTTTAGAAGAGTCAAGAAATAACTTCTTTTAGGGCCAAGAAAATTGTGCCAACTGGTTTGCATGGTGGTGGCAGCACCATGCTAAGGGTCTTTGCTTTTACTTAGTTAAAAGTGGATGGAATAATAAAAAAGTAGCATTACATCCAAATTTTTTAACTTTAGCTCAAAGCAAGAACTTCGTTTTTTTTTTTTTTTGCTTTTTTATCTAGACACAGCAAACCCAATAAAAAAAAAAAAATAATAAAAATAAAAAAAACTGGTTTTGGAGTAGATCAAGCTTCTGGAAAGATATTGAACATTTATGAGCTATGGTAGACCATGAAACATCTTGAATGATCTCAACCATATCTGGTGAAAGGAGTGGTCAAATTCAGCCAAAACGTTGGCAAAAATCTTATGGTTTCTCTGCAGTTTGCTGAAGACAGTTATCTAAATAATAGTGGGGCACATGTATATATTTGAGGTTATATTGATACTTTCGGCCTTAAAGAAAATCCACAATGAATTTAAACATTAGCATCCAACTCTTCCCTGTAAGAAAACATTGCAAAATCATTCCATCACAAGAAAAACAGTTCAATAAATCCTTCCAATCCCAAAATAACTATGATATAAGGGAACTGCAAACAATTGTTTTTATAGAATTTTCTGTAAAAAAATAAAAATAAATAAATATATACATGTGTGTGTGGGGAGTGGGGGTGTGTGTGTGCAATTTTACAAAACCACATAAGCATTTCATTTCACAGTTTCACAGTTTGAATAATGGTACAAATAACATTTTATTTGTTTGCAATTCACAAGTTATATGAAGGTTTTAACAATATTACACATTATGAAAACAAGATTAACAGATTAAAGCATCAAACAATGAAAAGGCGAGTCAGTTGAGATTTCTTATTTTTTATTAATACTCAACACCTTTATTCCAAAGAGACAGAAGAATAATATTTCTCAGCACTTATTTTCACATTGACTGTGTTTAATCTCGTTTTCAATATTACTAAATATTCAATCAAATCTGAAATACTCTCTCCACACAAGTAATATCTCTCCATACAAAAGAATGCAAGGATGAACTAGAGTTTTCTTGTATATACACTTTTCACAATCTGTACAGCTCAGGGATGAAGTTCGATCCTCTGCAGCAAAACACAAAAAACCGAAGACTTTTCTTTTTTAAGACAAAGAGGGGAAAATAGAACAGCTCTGTAAAAATGTCGATTGTGCTTTCTGTTTACCAATAAATGAAGGTCCTGTACATTTTTTTTCTTTGAGAAAAACATCATTTTTTAAGACCAAATCAAGAACAAAATGAAAACACAGACCTTCACTCATTAAATATGTGCACTAAGTGTAATAATAAATCATTGCACAATTCCTGGCCTGAAGTCGTTACAAAAGCACTTTTGTTGAAGGGATGTTGACTAATCAAAGATTTATCCCAAATAGATGTACTCTGTTTATTTTTTTTTTACATTTATTATCAAAAGTTCATGAATGTGAGGTAAGATATTTACATCTCATTTTATTGTACATGTATAACAAACGGTGGTCTCACACACGCTGCCTCTCTTCCATATGAGCACACACAGAGGTAATCAAGCGTATGTATTCAGGCACATACAATAACAAATGAGTTTTGTTTTTTTTTTAAAAAGAGAGAAAAGCAAAAAAAGCAGAGGTTATGAAAAAGAGCCACTTTCTTAGTGACAAAGAATCAAACCAAGAACTCAGCTTTGAAGAAAAGTATGAAACAGTTAAGAAAACTGGTATTTAAATCACCACAATATGACCTTTTCATAAAAAAACTTTTTTTTTTTTTCTCAATTAATTCAGCCATATTTTTGTGAATTTCAGCATGAATTTCAGTCTTGGATTGGTATTTTCTCTTGCAGAAAAATAAAATCAAACACTCACACACATCTACAGAACTGCACGGATCATCGGCATCAGTGAAAGTGATGTGACTCCAAAAATTGTTTTAAAAACACGCGTCACTTTTGGGTTAAAAGTCAAGATAAAAAAAATTAAATAAGAAAAAGAAACACATACATGCAAACCCATACAAACACTAGAGACCTTAAGTATCATACATACTGACTTGTCAGCCAAGAGAAGAAAAGTTTAGAAAGGTTCTGAGTGGGTTTTACGAGTTAATATTCATTAAGTCACATTGTGCTTCTCTATTAGATCTAGTGTGGGTAAAATGACTGAATATGCATGCTAAATGGCAAAAGGAGACTGAAAATATATATTTATTTTTCTCTTATTGTTAGTAATTTGGCAATTATAGATTTGGTAGGTGTCAAAATCTTAAAAGCCATACCGTTTTTTTTTTTCTTTTATACAAAAAGTACTACATGTTTATGTAACTCATTTTCATATTTTCCCCAAAAAGTCAACAGATGACTTAATGAACAAAGAACTCTGGATCTGAAGCCAAAATTCATCCTTTCTCAAAGTCTAAATATGTGACAAAGCTTTACAGTTCAGCAAAGGATGATTTAAGGCTTTAGTTTTTATATTTTGGTAGCTAAAATTATTGGACCCACAACTTTAAACAACTAGTGCATCTTTGTACTTGTGGGGATAATCTACTGCCCGTAGTTAATTTAGAAGCTGATTATAGTTTTTTTTCCTTATGTGTTTATTTGAAATAAAGACTGTAAAAAGCACAAGAACAGCGAGTCAGGCTCACTTTAAAGGTATCAAAATGTCTGTGCGAGCAAGTAAGCAAGTTGTTGTGATTTTTCCTGTTTTATTGTTTTTTTCCTTCCAGTGGCATTGGATTGTTTATTAGTTACACGTTGTCCGTATAAGTAGATGTTTCTCAAATTAGAAAAGGAAATAAAACCTTAATGGATTCCATGCTGCTTTGAAACAGACTATCAGGCAGCTGCTGTTTCTTACAGTTTATGTCTACAGTACTGCTATAACAGAAAAAGTCCTTGTTTTCTCCAGGAAGCTTACTGAGCTTCCTTAGTAAGCTTTCTGACTCTTGTCTTCTCTGCAGCCTTGTATCACTTTTGTTAAAGGTGGCATCTTTACAAGACTTGCACTTTTCCACTTACACAGCTTTTGAAATCCGCTCAACCAAATTTATCAGACAATGTTCTATTTGTCCTCACACTAACTATGTAATCCAGTACAGAGTGGGTCAACAATTGTGTAACAGATGTTTTATTTCACCTAGAAATGACTCTAAGGTTAATTTAACACAATAGTAACTCTTACCCTTGTTTTGTGCCCACTCATTGTCAGTTGTCTTAACCTAATTCCAGGTTACAAGCAAATGCTTACAGGTTTATTTCTCCTGTGGTTAAATGACTTGTAAACATTTTAAAAAGTATCAAAATAAAAAATCATCAACCTGCTCAAAATTCACATTCCTTAATTGCTTTTTTTTTTTTTTTTTTTTTTTGAGGATTTTATTCTAAACCACATTTCCATTGATTGTGTTTCTAGTTCCAATTTTGGTCATAATTTGTGAAGCACAAGAAATTATGACCCCAGAATAAACACCAAATAACTACAGTCCTGATCCTGACAACTAGACACTGTTAGACAAGAGTTGCTGCACAAAGTGACATCACCAGCAACATGGCTTCTGCAACCTCTGACATTGAAGCAGCATGAGACCCTTAAAATAACTTAGAATAACCTATTTTTATATAATAAAGCTAATAAAAAAGGCTAATTGTAGCAGATTTTTAGTGTTTGAAAATCTTTTTTTTTTTTTTTTTTTCATTAGGTTTCAAACTGAGTAAAACCTAAAGCCATATTTTAGATATTTTATATTAGAGCTTTTACAGAGAAATTGGAAGGAGTGAAAATTGGTACCGGCGGGTAAAAGCATTATAAAAACTAGAGCCTAGAAAATGACAACATTTTGATTGTTTCATCTGCAAAAGTAAACACTTTGCAGACACAAACTGAGAGAACAGCTATGGTCTATATTTTACCATTATCTTCAAGAATTGGGAAATAATAAACAGCCATTTTCTTAAAGAGTCAATGGTGTTGGAGTCCCCCTCTCCCAGCACAGGACACATCATAATGTTTGCTCATGTGTTTTTCAGTTACACAACTAACATTTGGATCACTGCCTATATACTTGATATATAGGCAGCAATATTTTTCTCTTTTTTTAACTTGCAAACAAAACTATCTTATTCAATATTACTTAGTAAACTTCAGAGGTGCTGGACGAGTCATTTTACTATCTTCAGAAAGAACCAGAAAGACTGTTATCTCACTCTTTCCAGCCTTTATTCCCATACTGGCATGTGGCTGTAGTAGCCTCATTATCTTTATGCACTCTGAAGTTGCAATGTCTCATTGCAACTTCAATGAGACATTGCAACTAAGTATTTCTGATTTTACTTAAAATAAATGTGTAACAATATTTTTCGTAATATATAAAAACAGTATGTAATGCTAGACCTCTGTGGTTTTCCATAAAGCGATAAAGATTATACTGACAGTAGTTTCTTGATCGTTTTGTATACGGAGCTTGGGATCCATACATTATTTTAATAAAATAAGTCTCCCATAGTTATGTTAACGAAAGTGTTAAAAATAAAGAAATTTAGTAATACATTTCCTCTTGATCGAATGCCCATGGTGTCTTTCAATTTGTTCATTGCAAGCTTAGTTTAATGGCACCAGATGAAACTAAAACTATAATATTGAACGGTTTTCTCGTGTATCTTTGCTCCCAAATCAGTTAACTGATTGCAAGAGGATCTTCCTATCAAAAGAAAATGGATAGAAAATCAGTGTAAGTCCCATTAAGGCACATCCAGCGCAAATTAAGAAACCTTTTGGTACTGCCGAAGCAAGTAACAAAAACCGCAAATCAGTATGATGATGTTGCTTCTGCAGTTGACAAAAAAAATCACAAATTTAAAAGCACATTTAATGCTCTCAGCTTATCATGCCTCTTACATACAATTCACTGC
This sequence comes from Brachyrhaphis roseni, assembly GCA_903066815.1. Classification (NCBI taxonomy): domain Eukaryota; kingdom Metazoa; phylum Chordata; class Actinopteri; order Cyprinodontiformes; family Poeciliidae; genus Brachyrhaphis; species Brachyrhaphis roseni. The sequence goes on from CAEFZY010039981.1 coordinate 12,060, forward strand.
AGTCAAAGTAAGAAAAGTTAAAAAAGTAATACATGAAGAATTTATAGGAAAGAAGATACAGAAAACCAACAAATATCGGTGAACTGGTTGCCCAGCCTCCTGTAATGTTGGCGAACTAAGAAAGAATTAAGATCATACAAATATATAACATGAATTATTTCAATAAATCAAATAATAATAACAATAATAATAATAATAATAATAATAATAATAATAATATAAAACAATCCAAACTGATCATTATCATTAAACACTAGAATAATATTCAATAATATTATTAACATCATCAATACAATTATTGTTAGTTTACCCTGTTACTTCGGCAGAAGTGTAGATTTCTCATTCATGATTGTATATCCGTTGCTAAACAAAATGTTTGGACAGACTGCAGGAAGGAGGGAAAGACCATAAGGATGTGAGGAGAGCAGAGCGTGGAGAATTGATCTCACCTTTTCCCACTCCCTCCAACCCTCCTTTCTCTTCCCTTCAGATCGCTCAAGCGTTGGAGCAGCACCAGAATTCTTTCGTCTCATTAAAAACTTCTCTCACTTTGAACTTTGCCAAACTTTATGTGGCAGAGGCCCCTGTGTTTTGTCCAGAACCTTTCCTTTTAGAAGACCGAGAACAACACACACTGTTGTGTACCCTCATTCTCTTCACATAGAGAAGTCATTATCTTTTGTCCTCTTCCACTCTTTTCTTCACCCACTTCATCTTCTCTATCTCTCCCTTTCTTCCTCTGACCAGTCTCAGACATCTGACTCAATGCTCGAGAGCTTTTCATAAACGTGTCCATTGGCACCATTGAAGGGTCTCTGTCCCTGTCCCAGACCTAACGTGTCCCTGCCTCCGGGCAGCAGTTTGTTGGCCCCGTGGTGGTTCCCCATGGGCCCTCCCACCCCACCCAGGCACAGCTCTTTGGGGTACCTTGTGGCCACATTGGACATCACCCCAGCTGTGGCGGATGCGGGCAAATAGGAAGTCACTCCCATGGAGCCGCGGAAGTCCCCTCCTCCTCGGCTGTTGTTGAGAAGTTGCTGCTGCTGCGTCTGTGGCTTTTTGATGTAGTACGGTTTGGCACCGTGTAATAGACACTGGTCGTCACCGAAGGTTGGGATGAAGGGGTTCTGGTTCACCTTATCTGGGTAGAGAGATTTAGACAAGGAGTAAGTCCCAGCCCCTCTGTTACCACCACCACCACCACCACCACCACAGCCCCCTCCTCCCATCATATTTCTGTCTCTGTCCCTCAGGTCTCTCTCCCCCACTGAACGTCGATGCAACCCACTTTCTCCTCCACGGTACAAACTGAAGGAGGAACCTCCTGCTGCTCTATCCCCACCTATTCCTCCAAACATGGGAGATTCCCTTTCACCTGAATATCTCTCAAACATGTGTGCATAGGGACTGGGGCCCTCCATGTAACGGTCTTTTTCTTTCAAACTCACACTTCGGGGCTGAACAAACTGCCCGCCAATACCACCTCCAACCCCACCCATGCGACCAGCTCCCTCTCTCTGCAGATCTACAAATGTATCATAAGAGTGCTGCCTCCGTAACACCTTCCCACCTGGCCCTAGTTTCCTGCGCTGTGTCTGAGTCTGTGTCTGACTAGGTCCTATGCTGCTCTTCACACCACTAAAAATCATGTTGTTATCCTCACTGATGTTATAAAGGTTGCTTGGCTGTATCTTGCAGGAGTCACAGCGTTTGCAGAGCGTAGCAGAGCTGGGGCGACTGCCACTCCCCCCAACTCCACTAGCTGAGCACGTGCTGCCTCCTCCTCCACTGTGATGACAAACAGTGTGGCAGTTACGACACTCCCAGTCACCCCCTGCTATTCCTCCCCCTCCAAGGCCAGAAACTCCTTTCTCCCAGCAAGTATGAGCCTGTTGCCCTGCTGACATTCCACCAATCCCACCTTTGCACTCTGTTTTCTTCCCTTTACCTTTGAGGAAGTCTTCCACAGGCACTAAGCTTTTACAGATACCACCACCACTACCACCGCCTGCACCGCTTCCTCCACTTCCACCCTCTTGCTCCCACTTGGCCTTGCCCTCCTTGGAGCGGAACTGGTCCGCATAGAAATCCCTCAGGTTGTCTTTGTCTTTGCGGAATATGTAAGGTGAAGAATTACCCGATCCTCCTCCCCTCTTCCGCTCCAGGGGAGGTGAGACCGGGCGGTGTGCCAGAGGCCCATGGGGGAAGTGGTGGTGGACGGTGTGGTGGTGGGGTCTCTTCCTGAAGGCGTTCAGCTCTATCTCGTCCTGCTCCCGTCTGACCTTCGCGGAGGCTGGCCTCTTTTTCAGGCTGTCCCTGTACTGCTTACGCCTCTTGGTGCTTCCCTCCAGGTTTCCATAGGTAACAGTGTGCGTGGAGATGTCCGACACATCAGAGCGAATGTTCCCATCGTCACCCCCTGAGCCTCCCCCTCCCCCACCACAGTACCTGTCGTGTCCCCCGATGAGCCCAGTGCTGGATGCTCCTCCTTTGAAAGAAAACCTCCCGTAAACATTGTTTCCTTTGAACCCACCCTGATTGGTATCTGCAGCGGTGTGGCCTGCAATCAGGTCAAATTTACTTGTATTCCTGTGAGTCATTGAGGGGCGGGGCTGGGTGGTGAAAATAGGCGCTACCCCTCCCCCCAAACTGTCAGCATCGAACATGCCACCTTCCAACGAGCTAGTGCTGCCTAAGCTACGCGGCCTATTGGGTGGGGGGCCGGACATACCCAGAGCCGAGGCCGGGTGGTGGTGCCGGTAATGGTCCTGGTAGAGGTTGCTGTCCTTCAGGGGCAAGTTGCCAAAAGTCCTCTCCACCTCGCTGATATAATCACTGAACATGGGATCCTCTGGAAGATAGGGCGGAGCAGACTTACAATCTGCAGGGTGACCCACCAGGCTGTGCCGGTGCTTCTGGATATCATAGATGGCCGCTTCACGGCTACTGTGGCTATACTCTAGGGCCGCATGCGGAGAGCCATTGACGCCTGGGACTGCAGTCATGTCCTTAGCAGTTCGAAGTAACCGTAGGATGTTGGAGTGGGTGTTGTTCATGTTCTTCTTTATGGTAGAAGATGGTGAGTCAATGGTTGACTTGTTTTCCTCAATTTGTACCCCATGGATGCAGCTGTAGATACCCTGGAGAGTGAAAATTGAAGAAAAAGAGGGTAGAGAGAAAGACAGGGTGAGACAGACCATAGGGGGAAAAAGAGAGAGTGAGACAAGGCATGAAAGGAAACAGTAAAATGTGTCGAAATAGACAGAACCAGAAAGGTTTTAACAGAAAGAGAGAGAGAGAGAGAGAGAGAGAGAGAGAATCACAAACATCAGACAGAGGCAAACAGAAACAAGAGAAGTTAATGCATTGCCATCTTCTCTGTGACTATGAATATGTTTGCCCTATTAAACAGTTATAGGATCTAAGTTCATGAATGAATCATCTCTGGGGAACAATATGGACTGGCTTAGTTGCAGTCAGGAAAATATAACAGACCAGATATTCACTGGGCAGATCAGTGTCTTGATTGATGCTACATAAGAAGACCTAAGCTTGTGGTTTTGACCACAAATCAATAGGATTAATCAATGTAATCTGAATTCACAGTGCATCGCTGCTACACAAGGGTTCTACATGTTCCCCTACACTAAACGGTAAAATAAATCACTGCCATGGAGCTCCTTTTAACCTTCTATATATGTGAGAAACTGATTAACGTCTGTATAAACAAATGACACAAAACATTATGATCACTGAACAAAACAACAGGATTTGCAAACTATTGGTGGGCTGGATATATTCAATGGCGACTAAACATTTTGCCTTCAGATTTGACACTTAAGAATCATAAAAGATGAGGAAGTGTACACATGTAAAAGAGCTTTACAAGGGCCATATAATATGCCTTGAGGTCTGCAGTGATCAGTGCCTATGAAAAACAGTCAAAGGAAGAAATAGTCGTGAACCAAAGACAAAGTAAGGGCAAGTATAGTGTTAAAGAGTATACACACCCTTTCATGGACACAGATTTACATTATGTCTGTTCTATTTTTCCAGAGCATAATGCACCATGCCAGAAGACTAAACTAGTTCAAGAATAATTTCTAGGACCACAACAATTTTGAGGTATTAACTTGAATTCTGAAATGTCCACATCTTTATCCAATTGAGTGTCTATGGAAACAAGTGAATATCGCCTTTTAGGTTTCTAAATGAAGGCATCTTAAACTCCAGTCCATTGCTGGTAAATGTTGCTGGTGCCCTGTAACAATTAGATGTATAACTGGCTCACTAGATCAAACTCAAACAATTGATTAGAGCCCTACCAGTGACCTAATTATTTAATTTGACTGTAACAGAGAGACATGTGTAAAAGGTGCAGGGAAATGGCCTTTACAGCCTTAAGTTTGAGACACCTAAATTAAAGGATCTGTTGCTAACATGTATGTGTGCAAGATACTACAGCACACCTTCAAAGGTCTAGTAGAGTCCACATCTCAAAACGTTTGCCGTTTTGGCAGTAACAGCGGTCCCAACACACTGCTAGGAAAGTGGTCATAATATTATATCTGATAAATGTAATCTGCCACTGCCCAAAAAAGTGTGTGTTTGGCTTTTGATGAATGGTAAAATGGTTAGTTTGTTGTTGGGTCAAGCAAACATGTTCTTCAAATACAGGCTGCGAGAATCTGGTCAAGGCGACAGTCAAATCTGAAAGGTTGACGACACACTGCCCACCAGCGAGTGTGCTGGCCAAAGCTCCTCGAAGGCGTCAACTTGTCAGAAACCGTTTTTGTCTGTCTCTTAGTCACTTTCCACGTCACTGAGCTGCATTCATAATTGCTAACCATCAACCCTCTTTTCTCTCTTGGCTTGATCCCCCCTTTGTATTTTTTTAATCTTGGTTTCAGGGTGTATTGATGAGCGACAGCTGCTCCAATGGGGCTGTCTGTCTTTATCTCTCTTCATCTACTGCTTCTCTGGCTGAAAGGTAATGGGACCGAGGTCGTGAGCACACTTCTATGTTGGTACTTCTCACCTCTTCCATTTTTCTGTCACTGGCGTGATTGTTTATCACTTCTTCTGTTACCTGATCTCTTTAACTCTGTCAGTATCAATAGATTTTCACTGCCATGCTACTTGCTCATGCGTTCCAGTAAAACAAACTGCATTTCAACTATTGCAGATGTTTAACAATCTTAGATTGCTGCTTCAGTCTTTAGCAAATATATCCTGAAACTATTGTAATAGGTTGCCCTTTCTGAACTGTGTCTTTGATTGAGAAGGAAGTAGTTCATCAAGCAAAATCAGTTTCTCTTGTTTTTCAAAGCAATCTCTGCCTAAGGTTCTTCACCTTAGTCAGTGTGGGTGTAAACTAAATGACATTACAATTAGAAAGGCCTTGCTTCTTAACACATAAATACTGGTGGCCTTTATTCCAGCAACCAGCTATGAATAATTTGCACAAAGCAATTCTCTGCCTCCTGAAAGGTAACATTATGCAAATTAAGCACAATAGAAGGATTATTTATATGGATCTAATTTACTTGTGTGAACTTGGCAAGGACAAAAATGTTTTCTTCTCTAAAGTTCCTTTTCATCTCAGCTAACTATTCTACAATTCACTACTATTCACCAAACACTTTCAAGTCGGACCTGAGATGCCCTCTTGTCATCTTGTGTGACCTGTGTAAGGGCTGTGGTCTTACTGACTGCTGCAACGTTTGCTTTAACTATATAAACACAGGTGAGCGTGGTTGGATTGTGACAGGCTAAAATGGATTAAAGAGTTCATAATTCGTCTTCGTTTCCACTGACTGCTCTTATATACAGACTTCTAAGATAGTAAAGTGTGTATGTACCTCAATTTAGTATATATATTGTGCCAGAAAGTAACTTTCCCCACAACCCTACTTAGAGATGTGTCTAAAATCTTAAAATTATTCCCCCATAATGTCATATCAAACAGTTTAGAAAATCTAGAATTTAATTTGAATAGATGAGACGAAGCCAAACTGTTTCTGCTTCACATCTGATCTTTCTCACACTCTGGATATTTATTATGGCTACCTTACCTTACATTATTTGGCGACACATTAGAAAGTTTGCTTGTCTTTTCTATTTGTTAAGCACAATTATTTCTTCCCACTGAAAAAACAGTAAAAAAATTTTTTTTTATTTTGAGATCATATCACTGCAGTAAAACCTTTGAGGCTTGTTTTACATCTTTACCAGAAGTGCCAATACGCCAGCTATCCTAATAACAGCAATTCAGATTTTTAAGTGGTTTTTATGTGAAGTGAAAGATACATATGGTGTATTTTTAGCTGTCTAGACTAGTAAAAGCTACAGGTAAACCAGATGAGGCATCACATCCACCTGACTGACTTGATATACTTCAACCATGGCCGGTGGCTTCAAAACAGCCGGTCTTGTGATCTTTCTGTCAGGAGGACAAAGGTCAGAGCTAAAATAAAACCTGGGAACACTCACTCTGCTGATGGAGAACGTGACCCCGGGCTTCCCCGAGCACACGCCCATGAAGCAGAAACGCAGCTGCCAGTAGAACCAATGTTCACAGATGAAGGTGATCAGTGACAGAACCATGGCAGCCCCGAGCATGTAGAAGACCCCTGCCATGTTGTCTACGTCCAGCTGGCTGCTCATCACCTCGTTCTTCTCGTTGTGACAGATTCCTGTCAGCCACAGGGCCTCGAACTCCTCCATATCACCTGGAAATATGGTCACACAGGAATCATCACAGGGATCATGTGATCGACAAACTTTATTCAGTTCGTCTCTTAAGTGAAGGAAGAAAGAACTGCACAGTGCACACTGACATCCACGGAACAAATGTCATTTACTGAATGCCCAGAGGATCCTTACCATTAACAATCACTTTTGAAAGGCTTGAACATTTTTATCAAGTCTTTCAGTAACCAGCAGATTTTGGTTACTGAGACCAAAATCTGCTGTGATTTTGGTCTCAGTAACAGAGATCTTTATAAGGTTTGATCTTTATGCCCAGATTGATGTCTTTTTTTCTCGGTTATTCTCCCAAACCCCAATGATAGAATCTGAAAGACATGTTACAAGCTATGACATACATTATTATCCTTCAGCTTATTTTCACAAACGAACCTTTAAGATCGTCATCTTTTGCCTCAGATTCAATTAAATATGTAAAAAAGTTTGTGAATCATTTTGACAATGAATAAGGCAATACTTTTTTACCCCATTAAAATTCTGAATGTGCACATACAAGATTAAGCACTTATTCACACAATCTACACCTTTTAACTTACTTTCACTGCTGGTTACATAAGAAAGATTGCTTATCAGGTATTGACTCTGAGCAGAAGACTAAGTAAGGTCTGTTTTTTGCAATGTATGCATGACTTGAGTCATCATATCTATACAGCAAAGCATTTTTGTTGACATCCATTTCATAAAATAAATTAAAGCAAAATTGAACATTTCAAATAAAACATAGAACGGGAATTAACTGGTTCAGCCTGCAGCTAGCTTAGATATAAAGAAATATTCTCTCCACATAGATGCTTGCAGTTACGCCATCTAAACAATATGTCTTTGTTTTACACCAAGCGATGCAAACCAAACGAAAGGACCTGACTATGCATTTCATAAACTATCTGTCAGAATTAAAATCCATTTAATCGCCTATGAATTACTCTCTTTTCTTGTACTATCCAGCTCATCCATCTCCACCAACAAACCCTCATCTTTTTGTTCTTAATTTACATTTGCTCAGGTATAGTTGTTCTCAGGGTGTTGTTGAGAAGACGCTGCTACAACCCCGCCTGTGCACACACAACACGAAGCTCTCACCAAGACAAAAACAGGACGCGACAGATGCGAGAAAACGTTGATGAGTCTGATCTTCTAACCTGGAATGCTGTAAACAACCCACATGAAGTAATGAGGTAATGTCTGAATAGTTGGCCTTATGTACACAGCAGACAAAAAAAAATATAAGAAAGAGTGGTGCACACATGTCTTTATTAATGTAACAAACATGTTCCATGCATGCACGTGACAGTTTCGAACAATCTGTGTAAAAGTCTGAGTCAGTGTGACGCTAAGAGATCTAATGCATGGTGAATGTGTTCTCTGTGCTGACCTATTTATCCATCACACAGCACGCAATGGAAGGTGATAGCACCTTGAAGGCCACCGTCTTTGAACGAGTGTGTGCGTGTCAGCATGCTGCTCTGCATGAGATGTGACAGGAAGTAAGCAGCAAGACATGAATGGCTTGCTGGATTCTCAGAGGGCAAAAGTTCAGTTGTGGAACATTTGGTTCTTTTCTTTTAAACTTCTCCTAAGAGACAACATTTTAAAATGCTGCCAAAATACCAGCTGATAACACTTTTAAAGGGGGTGGTATTATGTGAAATTGACTTTTTTGAGCTGTATACCATGTTATAACGTTATTCCATTATTAAAAACATGCATAACAATTGCCGCAAAATCAGTAATTTTTGGCAGAAACAATCACAAAAAAACCATTGGAACATCCTGGAGGGACTGATTAAGCCAAATAACATCTACAATAGAGAGCCAGAAAAGGTTGAGCTGAGTAAAGCCATCATGAGACAAAATAGCAAGTACATAGCTGTGCCCTTTCTACACATGCTGTGTCAGCCTTTCACACATACAATTGTTGAACTGCGTGGGCTGCCAGTTCAAAGAAACAACAACAATGGAGTCAATTTTGTCCCTGCTTCAGAGACAGGTAGACAAGAGTAACAAAGGACCAACAGGTCTACCTTTAACATGGACAAATAAATATAATACAAGCGCGTGTGTTGTATAAAATGGCTAGAACACGAGATGTTTTGTGTGACCTCAATTACAAATGTGTTAATTGAAAAACAAGAACTCATATTTTAATGTAAACAAAATATTACACAATTAAACGTTTGCTATTTGTGAAGGTAAATAGTCAAAGAAGATTAGGACATGAGCTAAAATACAATGAAAATCAAGAATGGTGATTCAAACTTCTAGATCACCTGTTAGATCATGGTTACAAGACTTTACAGTGTGTTAGTCACCCACTTCTTAAGATTTCTTTTTTTATTACACATCCATTAACTTAATGTGAGATTTAGTAACCCATGGATTACTGAACACCAAGAAGTCAGGTTAAAATAAAATTACCGTACTGTTTGAAAACACACTTTGTGTAATTTGATGCAACATGTATTTATAGTTCCACAAAAGAGGTTGAATTTTAAAGCTGTGTCACATTTGTGGGTTGAATGAATGCAGGAATGAATTAATTGGGGGAATTAATTAATTCCTGAAGGAGAATCATCTTTATGACTCACTGCTAACAAATTTTAAAAAGCCTATTTTATTTGTAGAGGGCAGTTTTGTGTCTTATTTTGGAATGCCTGAATGCAGAAATAACTTCTGAACAGGTAGACAGCTAGATAATGAGTATTATTAGAAATAAGTTTACCCCAAAATAATGCTGCTTATTTTTATTAGGACTATATTTTCATTTGAACTAGTAATAAAAGTAAAATCTTTATGCTCTTTCACAGCTAAATAATTCAAAGTGCTTTCAGCTTGAAATGCCATTCAAACTTTAAAATCTAGTCACATCCTTCAAATGCTTCTGTATATTTCAGGTTTTTTATATCTTTTAGAGATTTCATAAAATCCCTTGTCAGATTTTTTGCTTGCATTATGCTCCTTTTCTACAGTTTTTCTCCTTACCTTTTGCTTTATTTTGCTGCTTCTGCCTATTTCTTACATTTCAGCAAGTCTTCTGCAATTAACTTCAAACGCTTCTGCAATTTTCACTGAAAATAGGCAGTTTACAGCATTCACATTGCATTTTCGCAAAAAGGTTACTTTTTAAAACAGGACATTAAAAAACTGTCTGCGATTAATAGCTACTTGAAAACTTTCAGGGGGGAAAAAAAAGACTATTTGTCTGAAGTTACCTGATAATAATTTACTGCAGGTTTATAATCAACCAAGCTAAATTATGCCATAATTAAGAGTGATGGAATTAGATTGTTGCTAAGATTGGCTTAGCAACAAACAAAAGCTATCTCATTTTTCCACACTGTATCATCATCATTAGTCACCATTCTGCAGCCAGTGGATGCTAATGGGAGATAAATCAGACACTCAGACAATCTGCTGCATATGCATGTTGAAATAATATGTTTTGTCATAGCAAGACCACAATAACATATGAGATGATGTGGAGGTAATAATTTATACAGAGATAAATGAACTGCATATCAGAACATCAAAACTGTCTTTCTGAAACAAGTGAGGAGATAAATTATACGTATATATATATATATATATATATATATATATA
>CAEFZY010039984.1:0-18822 GCA_903066815.1 Brachyrhaphis roseni
GTGGGACTAAATACACAGGGAAGCAATCAAGGGAACAAGACACACCTGGGAACAATCAAGGGGAGACAGGACAACACGGAGAGCACAGAGACACCGAACTTGAAATAAATACACAGAGAACTCGAAAATAAACACAGAAAAACACGGATCATGACAGTATTTTAGTGTTTTCTCTGTGAACACTGCTATACTTCCACCCTTTAATTCAAAACATCACACACAGTGATGAATTGTGGGTAATACACTTTGCTGAAGTGCACTTCGTTTTGATCTTAGCCAAAGTTTGGATCATGGGTGCAAAAGGGGTGGAGCTAAAGACCACTCTTGAGAATTGGTGCACCATGTTTTTTGTCGACTCCCCCTATTGGTATGGAACCCTTACGTTGTTTCTGTTGCATTTGGGGGTTTTGTGTGTTTTCCAGTTCCACCTGGTTGCAGTGCGTTTCACTGGTTTCTGCGAGTTTTCACCTGTTGGTATTTCTGTCTCCAAAGCATATTTCACCCTTGAGAAATATACATACCAGGGTCACAATGAATTTGAGGAGGCTTTAAAATCTTCCAATACTTTTATTATTTAAATACACCATACACAATGTCTCGGAAAATATCACAAATAAATTTCTCTTTCATTCATCATTTATATGTTGGGAATGATATCTACATTTCTGGCTATGAGCAGAACTTCTTCAGGTTGCCATGGTGTGAAGGGAAGGGAGCTGGATGCAGAGGGGTCAGATGTACTGTAGCAACACCTGGACAACAACATTTACATGCATACTGTACATACATGGTAGCTTTTACAAATACACCACAAGTGTTCATGATTTGTTTCCCACAAAATGCCACATATATTTTATTTAAACCCCATTCATATATACATATACATATGAACACATATATGTATATATGAATCAAAACAGAAAGAGAACATAATCCCCCTTTTCTTGGCAACACTTAAAATATAGAAAGTGAAATCACCACGTTTCTGGGAAATGAGGATAGAAAAGAGAGGAAAAAAAAAAGTTCCCGCTTTTCCCCCAAAAGTGTCTTTAAACAAATGTGCAGCGTTGAAAAGTCTGCCACTCTTAAACCTAATTAGTCAGTTTTTTTTCTTTTCTGTCTTCGCTCAGACACAACATCCTCTCAGTCAGTTGCTTTAACGACCTCTCTACCTGGAGAGTCCCCTTCAGATTACGATCAGTGTTAAAACTCCGAAGCGTTGCCGAGCGTTCTTGTCTCAGTTGTGCAAATATCCACCCAGATTTGGGGAAAAGCCAAAGGTCGAAGGCTGGGAGTTAGGGGGCGAGGCCTTGAGGGTTGCGGAGATGAGAAGTCAGGTTACTGGTTAAGATGGGCAGAGGGTTCCTTTACGGCAAACGGGCCTGGGGTGCTGCTGATCCACGCTGTCTCAGGTGACAATGAGGAAGGGCTAAAATGAAGGCACACATCCTGCTTCCTGCACAGCTTCCCACCTAACACACCTAGCACGTAAAACAAACAGAAACGGAGATTAGCAACGCACCGATCCACTATTTTCACTTCTGATACCGATATCTGAGGTTTAGTATCGGTCGATACCAATCCGATATAGAAAAAAACAGTGCTGAATTGACTTAACATGTCTTTTTTTTTTTAAACAGACATAAATGTACTGAATTACAAATGGATTTGATAACTGCAACAGTGCAGCACACTTAAATACATCAATAGCTTTACAAGTAGAGATGTAAATGTTTGTATTAAGCGATTCAATTCAGACTTTTAGGGTAACAATTCGATTCAGAAACAATTTTTAATTCACACAATGTTTTTATATTCAAACAGTCTAGAGATTGTTTAAATTATTGACAACAGGAAAAGAGTGTAAACAAAACCATCAATTATTTAAAACAATTTGATATATTTCCATACTCTATCAAAATCCACCAGCATTCCAACAAAAATAGGCTTATAAATGAAATTCTGTAACTTAAATTACCAGTATTAGTTTAGCTTACCTGACTGGCTTTGTCATAAATAATAATAAAAAACATCTCAGAAAGATTCAAATATAATTTTACAAAAAATTAAGCAAAATCAATTTTTAAGCATTTTGAATCAATCCGAAATTCACAGGACAATATGTAGATGTGAAAATAAACTGCAACAAGCCTTTCAAATGGTACAGAAATGCAATTAGAAATTCTAAATAAAATATAAAAATAAATAATAAACAATGACGCCTCCTAAAGCACAAATCCTAGAATTAGTCTTGAATAGATGTGCTCTTATACATCTCAGGTGCATTGTCACCGATGCTCGGTCTATAATTTTTGTCGAAATCAAAACTGATAAAGGTATTAATATGGGATTGGTGCATCTCTAACAAACATCTCAGGTCAGAATTAAAAGCAAGATGTTGAAGTGTTAAACATGTCCACTCCCCTCCACCTGATTAATACATTTTCCACTAGCGCTTGTGTTTAATTTATTGATCAGCCAGGCTTTGAAAACCATCTGGTGTCCCATTTACTTAGCACCAACTCAAAAGTGCCTTCATGAGGCGATTCTCTTTGGTATAATTAGAAGCACGCTCCAGCATAACTGCAGGAGGTGCTCAAGCCTGTGAAACAGAAATGCAGGGGGAGGAAACACTATTATCTGTCTGGGTAAAAAAGAAAACAGAAAAAAAGAAACAGCTTTAAACTTTTTCATCTTCCTCGTGTTTTTCTCTGCGATTCTAAGGGGTGATTTACTCTGCCCCCTCCCCTTCATCCTTCAAATCACTAGGAGGGCTTGAGTCTATTAGTAATTGCAAACTCCGACTTTGGGGGCTAATTAAAGTGACTGACGCTGGGAGGGTCTTCCTCCCCTGGGTCAAAGCAAGCTCTGTTGGAGAGAGGTAATTTGTCTGCTCTGAACAAAGAGATTAGGCAGGAAGAAGCTGAAAAGGAAGTTGAAGATATGAGTGCAAAAACGATCGCTGCAAAAATCGCAAATAATCAAAACGACTGCGGCCTGATGCATTGGTGCCATATTGATTCGGAGGGCCGGAGTCCTACCAGATTCTGCTAAACGTGCCACAATGTGCTGGAGCAGCAGGATGATCCTCCAAGTTTTCCCGTGTGGAGCTAACAGAAGCATCCACTGAGCGTCTCTGTTTATTTAAATATCCTCTTCTCTCCGCTATAATTAAAGCACCGGGGCCAATATTCAGATTGCGTTTTAGCATCAATAATGCAGCACTTTTTTTTTTCTCCCACTACAATTGATGTCGGGGGCATAAATAAACAATGAAGCTTCATATTTTACTACGCCAGCCGTGCTAACAGAGACGCTCTTAGCGCGTGGCTGACGACTTAAACAGACGTTTAAAATTAAGCTAGATAATACAACGGCTTTCAATTTAAATGTGAGGAGCTCTTAGAGCTCGGCGAGCCGATCTGTAAAAGTGGCAAGCCCTTAAAAGGCCTTAATGGAGTTCTGCCTCTCCTCCACTCGCACGAGCACTCAAGGTGAAATGCATGCTCCCAATAATATGATTCCTCTTTTTGTCTATCTATGACACACTCCAAACACTCCCCCCCATCCAGGTTTCTCTCAGCCTGTGTGTGTATCAATAAAACTCCTTGTTTTGAGGCAGAAATGATTAGATCTCCAGCAGGCAGAATGGAGCTCCCCTGAAGAATGAAGTTATCCTTGTATGATTAGGCGTTCTGTTTTGCTTTCACTGGAAGCATCAAGATGGAAGTGGTGATGACGGTTCTGGTGATACACTAGCTGCCCGGGGTAATCCCGTTTATCCACACAAGGTCATGAACATCTGCTTTAGAGGTACTTCTCTGTTGTAAATACTCTCAAAATAATGTGCGATGACAATACAACACAGAGCATCTGCAGGATTTCATGGAGTACAACGTTTTTAAAATGAAACAAAACAAAACATGGATGCCAATTATTGCTCTGTGACATCATAAGAGGCTAGCCGATCAAACAGGCATTAATAAACGTTACGGTAGTTGAGTTTTGGCGTAGACTTTGAGGTGTTTGGGTTGTAAAGGTCATGGTGGAGATGATGTAGATATGGGCATTAGTGGCGCCCCCAGAAAATGTTCTTAAGGGGCGGGGCCAGACCAGCCAGTAAAATTCCAGGCTGGTCAGAAAAAAATGTAATTAATAAAATTTAGGGATGAACGATAGATCAGCACTAACATTGATATCAGCCAATATTAGTCATTTTTTAACATGTTGCTACATTAGCTTAGCTGAACTTCTCTGGTTCTAATTGACTCTAAAAAGTAGAGGTAGAGGAACACAGGAGTTCCGTAGGAAACATGTAGCATTTTGCTACTAAATAAACATGTTTAAAGGCAGAATGTAATTTTAAAAAATTAGGTCATGCACACATGACCAAAGGCATGTGTTATTGGACGACGTGTTGTTCTATATGTGACAAACTAAATGAATATCTTGAGTGATTTTTCACCCAAGTCTGGTATGTAGCGTTAAATACTTTGTAGAAACAGCACAAAAAAGTGTAGCCAAACGAAGTTTGGATAAATCATTGAGTTAAAATGTAACAAAGCCAGTCCAAGTTATCCTGATTGATCATCAAATGCCAATGTAAACTGAGAAAATTCCCACTTTTCTCATTTCACTGCAATCTATAACTCACTAATAACAAACTTCCACCAGTGCAGCGGCCTTACCTTCTGGTCAGGCAGTAACGGGTTCGTCTGCAGAGAACTTAAATGGCCGTTGATGAGCGCTGTGGGTCTGTCGTGTTCGCAGAAGAGGCTGCCATTGATGTAGTGGAACCGATCCCCGGGAACGAGCCGGTTCCGGCAGGTGGAACACGTGAAACACTTTGGGACAGAAAGAGAGGAACTGGGTTAAACAACCCAATCTACTCATACACCGCTAAATGCGGTACATGGCGGCGGTTTTGTTTTTACCTTGAGATGGTACACGTTGCCCTGCGCTCTCATCACTAACTCACTGGCTGGAATCGACTGACCGCAGGCGCTGCAAGCTCCGCTGTTCCCAAATAACCTGAGAAAAGTCGGAACAGGGAGAGCGGGAGTTACTCTGTGTCTGCGTAATGAACTGTGGGAACCCACGCTTTAGCTTGCCGAATTTTCTAGTCTACATGTCTCGACTCTTATGATTGAAAACACGAAGAAGAAGAGATGGAAGAGGAGAAATGAATCCTTTAGAGCTCTTCTCAAGCATCTCATGCTGAGACTACATATTACTTTTACTGCATTTTTCTTGTCTGTAACCCAATAATAAGAAGGAACATAAGACATCAGGAGCTAAGAGGATTTGATTGTACACCCAGGCAGGGACACAGAGCTTTCGCCATTAGGACTCGTGTGAATGCTCCGACAGTGCTGTGTTTCCATTAGAAACCCCGTAGCTTTTCTGGTTGATATATAATGTGCATGGGTTAACCTTTTCAATCATGGTGTCAACACTTTAGATTTGCTTCTGCTCATCTCTTTCTTTCGTCCCTAACCTTCTCTCTCTCTCTCCCTGCCTCTTGATAATGAAATGCTTGCTCCAGCTTCCCTTCTATCTTCCTTCTGAGTCCACAATTTAGATTACTTCATCTCGGTGAGCAGGAAGCTGAATGAAATTTCGATTTGAGCAGAAAGTAATTTACTGGGATCTGGACCCATTTGTCATCATATCTCACTGGGTGTTTGCTCTATCACTGCACTTTTCCTAAGCAATCAAATAAGACCACGGCATCTGACATGCTCCGGAGAGAAAGGGAAGAGAGAGAGAGAAAAAGAGAGGGATGAAAAAAAAGGATGGGTGGTGGCAGTGGATCAGATAAAGTTGTTTGGCTTAAAAAAATATCAAATAAAATTAACAGGAAAACCGAGAACGTCCGTTTTGCACTCTTGAAGAAGCTTTTCTTTATGAAAAGTGTTTAAACGGAATCAGGGAGAGAATAAAACATGTTTGCGTCGAAACCCCACTTGTCCTCCCCAAGCAGTCGTTAAGATACGACCGACAAAAACAAAACAAAAGTAGGAACTCTCAGAGAAAATGGCTTTCAGTAAGACGGCACCAGGCGGAAGCAAATTTTGTTTTGTTGGCATCGTTTGGAAAGACTCCGTCAAAACTCAATTTCAGAAACTAATTAAATGGAGACTGTTGCCGCGACGCTGCCAGTTTTGGGTTTCACGGAAACAAACGTCTGTATATATATATATATATAAACATATATTATTTATTTATTTGTACATATTTAAATATATAACTCTCTTTAAGAGACGTGACAATACGAGAATGATTCTACGAGGAAGCGTTATTATCAGCATGAAAGCTTTTTGAGAGGTGTTGAAACAAAGCCTACGAAGGACCACGAAGCAACAAGAAGCAGGTTAATTATTTTACCAGGGATGGAGAAGTAGATGGAGAAGGGGAAGGAATGGTGGGAGGGGGGGAGGGGGGCAGCTCTGGATACTGTTTGATTTAAGCAGCCCAGGCCTTTAGGTGCTCAATTAAGTTGCTGTAGCATTTTGAACTTGGGCTCTAATGGCCCCCCCTTCCACAGCCCGGGAGTGAAGTCGACACAGCAGGTCAGCATAATTAAGGCCAAGGGGACTCCTAATTACAATGGCACATCTGGTTTCTGCTTTCCCTCCTCTCAGAATAATCGTAATAATAATAATAATAATAATAATAATAAAAACAGTTACTGACAGCGTTTCAAGAGGAAAAGCTTTGATTTATCCCTTTCTCCGAGTGGATCTGATTAAATTAAATATCAAAACAACACCAACAATCAGAAAAAAAAAGAGAAAGGAACCCATTCTAAGCTGTCTGTTGAGTATATAGGCGATGACTATTGGATTTCATTTCAGCAGTGACTGCTAGGTGAAATATAGCATGGCTTGCTGCTGGGCTGTCTGGTAAATGTAGACCTCGTTCACCGAGACCTTTGAGTAGGGTAAAATTACCCCCACAACAATGATTTCTGCAACACAGTCCATTAAAAATGCCTCTCTACATCAGCAGCCAAAGCACCTTAAAAGCACTAGGCCATATTGATACTGAAGCGAGGCTTTGCATAATGGCAAGAGCTGCATTAGAGAGGAGGGTGGGGGGGGGATTGTGAGGATGACGGAGGGCTGGCACAGATCGTTGTGTGTGTGTGTGTTTTGGGAGCAGGGGGTTGAGGGAGGAAGAGGAGGGTTTGTGTATGTGTGTGTGTTGGAAGTGGAGGGTGGGATCAGCCAAATTACACTTGGTTAATTCAGAGTAACAGATCTGGCCCCAAGTGAATTGAAGGCCTTGAATTAATTCTGATATGACAAATCAAGATAAACGTTTCCTCTAAATTGCATGCGATTTAATTAATTTCTGAGATCCCCCCCCTTTTTTTTTTCCTTTCCTCTTCCCTGGCCCTAATAAGTTCACATTCTCTCATGCTGTCACAGTGCTTGAGTGGGCAGACTTCAAAGTGATATTAAATAACCAACTATTAGATTTACCTCACACGTTCTATTGGAAAAGTGCCATTTAATTACCTTAGCTTATTCAATTAAGCCGACCGCATTCTCTCCCGAATCCAGCAGCCGCAAGTAAATTAATTCCCCCCTCCGCCAGCCAGCGGCCCGCAGAAATAACATCACCTCTGGCTGGAGACAACACGAGGTGCAACTTTCTCTTGGAAGTTGCCCTCTGGACCAGACACTGCTGGATTTGACGCCTAAAAATATATGTTGTATGTTCTGTTTGGAAAAGTAAGTCTGCCCCTTTAAGATAAAGAACAGAGGAGCTGGAGGGGGGACCAATGGCCTTCACAATAATCCCTCCTCTCTATCTGTCTTTCTCTCCTGCTTCTCTCAAAAGCCAATTTGGTTAATTAAATGTTTTGTTTGCGGTGCGGCTCTCATTCATTTCGGACACGTCACTGGTAGCGGATACAAGCCAGGGACCAGATCTCATTAGATAAAACCCATCAGGACTAAAGGAAATGGAGGGGGGACTATAATTAAAGCATTTAATTGTGTAGACTCACTGTCACATGCCTTCTCCCCCCCCCCAACACATCAACCAACCAACCACCACTTCTGGTCTTATCTCTACAGAGATCTCTCCGTTCCATAATATGCTTTTCAGTTCTTCCAACCAAGCAAGCTCTCATTACAAGTGGAAAGGTGTATCCACACAAACACACATACACGCACACACCCAAATCTCCATTTCTCCATCGCACATGTATGCACTCGGCTTTCCAGTTTTAATTATGTTATAGTACCATTATGAATGAAGTACCCCATTGACTTCCCTGTGTTTTTTATGAGGTGGGAGTAGGAGCTGAGAGCCACACTTTACCATTTCAATTAATTGTGCAGTTTTTTTTTGTTTTTTTTCGGTTGTTTTTTTCCCCCTGTTGACTGCAGTGTTGTTCCGTCTTCACTGAAACATTGAGTTAAGCTGTGTTTTAACTTTTTAACATGACACCCACCCATTCTCAGTGGTATCTGTTTGAAAAGATTCAGAGTTCAATTCAGAGCCGGATCGACTAATTTCACAAGATCAGGTGTTATTTCCTTTTCTATAACTCACATCTACAACTCAGTGGTTACTATGATGTGATCCGTAAAATGCCTTCCTCTAGCTCACCACATCAGGCATGGAGGAAATGTATAACTTTCTTTGGGTTGTTGGTGTGAAACTGGTTTAATTTCTTTTACTCATATTTACAACACACCAAATGTGTTTTGTGTGTTTTCATTTTGCTAGATCACTCAAAATCTACATGACACAACCTCAGGGTGAGTTTCCACCAAAATCCATCTCTGCTCGACCAGGGTCGGATTTAAAAGAATGTGGGGTCTTGGGACTGGAGCCAGTTTTGGTGTCCTCTAGTTGATGGTGGGCATTTATCGTATTGTTTATAATGTATTGTGATAAGATTCTTGTTATAAGAGTTTTGAGTTACCATTGGCTTGATAAATTCCAGTTGTTGTTAAAAAATAACCTAAAAAATGTTTTACCTATTTTCTCCAGTTTTTTTTTTTTTCCATGACGGCATCAATAAATGTCAGTAAATTTGAAAATATAGTTAAGTCAGTTTAGTAACATAATTCACAAGTCTTTAAGTATGTGGCATCCTGAATAAGATTGTTTCAAATAGGAATGGTTTTCAGGACATAATTTGTTTGTGGCACTATGAATTCTGTCATGCAGTTATTTAAAAACTGCATGACAGTTTTTAAACTGTCATGCATGATAATAAAAAACGATGCAATACATCGTTTTTTATTATCATTTTTACCTTTATCACAATAGCACTAAAAAATATTGTGAAAAAATTCTGTATCACCCATCCCTACCTCCACTAAGGAAAGATTATTTTATTAATGCAAATTACAGGCCATTAATAAGTAGCCCTATACATTGGTAAGTATGAACTGATTGTAGGTTGAATACGTCCTGTAGCCAATAACTCCATATTGTTACCAAAGAAAGTGACTAACTTTATCATTTTCAAAAGCTTGAATAATGTTTATATTCACAAAAATCCTAAAATAATACAACTCACTTGATTGGGGCTTATGAGTTTTGCATAAATACAACTTTATTACTTTATAATAAATTTTTTCATGAAACATCCATTGATTAAAAAATACTAATCTTTGGAGCACCCCTCAAAATTGTGGCCCTGGGCTACCGCCACTTTCTGGCTCAGCTTGCAACAGTTTAAGAAATCTCTGCTGAAAACTGATTAAAAACCCACAAAAACTGTTTGACTCAGTGGTACCAAGCAGGGAAAAATCCCATCAATTTTATGTTGGTGTTTCTTCAACCTGCTCAGAAACTTTCTGTCAGTAAGTCAACTTGTTGACGTTTAAAAGCAGGACAAAATTGAGCACAAAGTGTCCCGGCTTCCTCACCTGATGTAGTCGTTTCTGCAGAGGATCATGCCACTTTTCGTGTAGCACGACGTGCCTATTTCGCCCAGCTGGGCCTGGCAGCAGGAACACTTGAGGCAGCGGCTGTGCCAGTAGCTGTCCATGGTGTAGAGGAGGAAGCGGTCGGCGATTTTGCCCCCGCAGCCCGCGCATCGCTTCCAGGACAGGGAGCCCGTCTCCACCGCTGGTGGCTGGCTGTTGCCTCCGGGATTCACCATTGTCTTTTTTTAAAAAAAAGAAAAGAAAAGGTCAATGTCAGACATGCAGTTCGTACCTTTACCCAAGAGAAAAATTTCATCGAAATACCAATGGACAAATGAAGATCGGCCAGTTTTCCCCGATTATTGATCGTCAGATATTATTTTCTTATTCATTACATGCATCAAAGCGACAAACTCCCACTTCCTCAGATTTATAAACACCGTAATTGGCAGCACTAACCTTATGTTTATAGAAATGCATCAACACCGATTTCTGATTTTCTTTGGAGGTCTGATTCCATTTTTTGTATTCACACATCACCAATGTTTTCTGATTTTTTTATTATTATTAATCTGAGCACAGTGCATGACAAAATAATCATTTTTACTGTTGATTTTTGAGTTTATTGATCAAAAATGTAAGTTCTTAGTTCTGATGCATTTACCTGAGTTTTTTTCAGCTATGAGAGCAAAACTGGCCTTTCCTTGACCAACTAACTAGTATGTTTTCACTTTTTGTTTTTTTTAATTTAGCAATAAATTATCAGATGAAGATTGAGATTAATACCCGTCATGATCATTTTGCGTATTGAAGAATGAGTCGGGATCTCGTATTCGCAAAAACAACCAGATTTCAAAGGGCAGGCACCCAAAAACAAAACAGAAAATCAGTATTGGTCAAGCCTGATTGGTTCATAATTAGGCATAATTTATGCAAACTAAAACAAAGAAGGAAAAAAAGTCATATTTCATCAACTAACAGGTAGTACAGTCCAGCCTCCTCAAGACGCTCTTGTGCCAACTGTCAATCCAAAACCACAACACAATCTTTTCAGTCATTTTCTTTTGCTCAAACATGAAACACTAAAGCAGAAGCGGATGGAGCGTTGTCACTCCTGCTCGCTGTTTACTAGCAGTTGATACTAGCTGGAGCTTCAGTAGAAGAGCGTTGAGTGAGACATGCACAGCCCAGCACCGAGACTTTGCAGACAAACCTGCTGTAATGACTATAATCTAATGATTCAGCCACGAAATTAACGTGGAGCTCTTTTAGATGTAATCCCTACCAATTTGATCAGGCCTGACTCGCCAGGATAAAGCAAAAAGAAAAAAAATCTTTGTTGAAAGCCAGGTAGGCCAATTAGAGTTAGGATGGGGGGGAAGGGGGACAGGAAGGGAGGGAGAGAGGGAGATAGAGAAAAGCATTCAGTAAGCCCATTAGCGATGGCTCTTAGGGACAAACCACTGCCTACCTTAGTGCTGATTAGATCTAAAAGGAGATGAATTTAAAAAAAAAAAAAAAAAAAAAGAGAGAGCTGAAAGTGACCCCCTGGATGAGCAGGACAGACTATAGTCAAGTTTCATTTAGGGGAGGGAGTTTCTGGGGGTTTTCTTAGCTGAGGGATAGAAGGGGCAGGAGGGAGGAGGAGCGCGAAAGAAGTGTGTGTGGGGGGGCGTGCGTGTACGTGTGTGTTAGTGGAAGGGGGTGGGTGGATTGGCTTTTAACTTAAATGGGCTAACTGAAGTAATTACACGACCGTTCAATTTGGGCAAAGAGACCAAGACATAGAAATACAATGGAGGGGAGAGGGAGGAAAGCTCTCGAGGCTGCTTATTCGAAATGGAAAATAAGCTATAAGACTTCATATTGGAGTTATTATGGAGTAATAGCGTGGAAATTGGATAATAGGTGATAGCATGATAGCATAAAAAGGCGCAGGCGGATTGTAATACTACTATAGCATTTCAGTGGAAAACATAAACACACCGCGTAGCTGCAGGACTCGGATACTCACCTTGTTTGTTTCTTTTAAGTGTGATGGCAGTAAAGTTGGCCACGGAGTTGAACAGGTTGGTCCCAAAAACAAGTACAGGTAAAAAAAAAAAAAAGAAATGAAAGAATTACGTGGACGCAGTACCGCGCGCGCTGGCCTCGAGCTCCGCGCGACAAGCGGAACCCAGCGCTGAACAACCCGAGTCGGCTCGTTCACAGCAGCGCGCGGACCGGAGCGAGAGGGAGAGCAAATGGAATTTTCAGATAGTATTTCCACTGGATGTTCGCCCCTTCTGCTGTCACCGCTTTACTGTTTTTTTCTCTTTGCGTAGAAACGAAAGGATTCCACAGCAAGACGTTGTGTGAGGTCTCCGCATGCCGTAACGTTCCCCAAAAAGCTTGAAGTGTGTGTTGTGGCAAAAAAAAAAAAGGGAGTAGAAGGAGGAAAATAAGGTGGAAGTGGAGGAAGAGCGAGGCAGACGGAGAAGATGAAAACTGACTGTACGCACTCCGTCTAGTCTGGTCGGCGCGTCCCGCAAGCAGCTTGTTCTACATGTGTCGCTGACAGCAAGAAATCTCCAGTAAAACCCTCCTTAGCTGTCTGACGGAAGCGACGCCCCGGCCAATCAACTCGCAGTCCATTTAGGAGGAAAACAATCTCAGCCAATCATGGAGAAGTGATATTGACTGGACACACAGACATGCAGGAATGGAAACGGAGGTAAGAGAGGCTGGACTAGGCAGAGTCAAAGGTGTGTGTTGAAAAGAAGCTTATAAGAGCCAACAGCCACAAAAAAAAGAAGAAAAAAATAGTATCTGTTTAAGTTCATGTTCTAATTCTATACTTTCTTTCTAATTAATGTGTCGATAATAATACTGAAAATATTTATTTAACTATACAATTGGTTATTTAAAGGATTTAGCGATTGGTAGGATCACAACGAAAGCAGCTCTGCTTTTATTCTTAATGCTCCCTTTAAGAACATTTTCAAATGCGCCACTAGCTGCATGGCAACACGCAGGAGGTTACATTCACCTCACGTCAGAGTTTAATTAGTTGACATTCAATAACTACTGAGTTTACTGAGGGTGACTCCAACCTCTGGGAAATATCATGGCTTTACAGTTGCGTAGTGGCGCCATCGTCTGTCACCGAGAATAATAGCAGCGAGATCGCCTGTCGTTTACAACCTCATTAAGCTGCAGGTCATTGGTTTCAACACCTATTAAGGCTAATCTGCAAGACCTCGATTTGGCTGAGATCCTTTAATTATTCCACTATTACAGTCTGTTTTTTAATCTCTGACCGTGTTTGATGAGAATATTGTTTTGCTGCATGGTATCTTAGCCACTTCTTAAAAGAGAGATGAGAACTTTTCTTTCTGTAGCGTGTAGAGTGCAAAGTATTTATACTCTAGATCTAGAATAATTTGTTAGGTTACAAAAACAACTTTTATGTTAATTTTATTGGGATTTGATGCGACACAACAGAACGTAACATATGGGTCTAACGTGAGGAAAAAGGTACAAAATATTCTAAATAGAAAACCAAAAAAAGTCTTAAAATGTATTTTACATTTTATTAAACCTTATTTACTATTTAAGACCCAAACTGAACTTTCTGGACATGCAAAGTGATTTGTGTGCTCTTAAACCTAAAACTGCAAGTGACCTTGAAGACGACCTCCCCACAGTTTAAACAAGGTGGTGGCAGAATCATTCTGTGGGCACGATCTCCTTCAGCAGGAACAGGGAAGCTGGTGAGAGGTGAACATGAATGGAGCTACAGACAAGAAACCCTGGAAGAATATTGGCTGCAAATTGCTTGATATCACTATGGAGGCTCACAAAGCGGCATGGCTGCAACACTAAACATTTAGGTCAAGGTTCAATGGAATTGTTCTGATCAAAACATGTGTTGGAAATGGCTCAGTCAATGTCCAGACTTGCAGCATGACTTGAAGGTTGCCGTCTATGCTCGCCGTCTGACGTGACTGAGGTTACAAAGATTTAGCAAACATTCAAGTCTCTAGATGTAAAGGCATGCTAGACTTACCACCAAAACACTTACATCTGTAATGAAGCAAAAACTTGTTTTCTAAAGCGCCTACTAAGAGGCTGGAGTGTGACAAGATCTTGTACAAAATCTCACCACATTTAAACGTCCCAATGTTTCTCGTTGAGGTGACTGCTATGCTAGCTCGGGGGCGCCAGCCGGTTATGGTCATCATGGCTTCGCCTGTTGAAGTTGAAACAAAAGATGTAAAAATTGCCCATCAATCATCTGTTTGTCAGCATTTTTGGCTGACAGTAGGAACTATAAATGCTAACTGAGTCTCAGATAAGACAGGGCATAAACAATACATAAGCAATACAAGTTGTTCAGACTCTGAAAGAGGGAGAAAGCGTCGCTATAACAACCGGTGAGTGGATAGACCTCAGCACCTTTTTTGCGGCCTTAATTTGATCGTTGACGTTTTCTTGAAAGTAATAATCTTGTCTCGTGAACTCAACATCATCTTGTCTTGTGAGTTTTGTGCATCGATAAACCTCTACTCAGGAGAGTGAAATAAAAGCACACATCATACCATTCAGACTTTTATTTTCTGAAAACGACCTACAACCATGTGTGTTAATCTGGTCTATCCCATGCGATTCCAATGAAGCGTGACAAAACACGAACACGTTCAAGGGGAGGGGAGGAGGTACGCATTTTCACGAGTCATTGTTGGTTTGAGTAAAAAGAGCTGTAGCAGGAAACATCTGGTGCTGGAGTGAAGATGATTGCCACCTGTGAAAAAAGTTCACTTAGAGAGAAGTTACTGGGCTTCGAGGTTTTACATGACAAAACGACGCCCCACTCCCCCTCCGGCTACGGATGTGTAAAGATGATCTTTTGCCTGACTTTAATTGTTTAATTATTCTTGCGGCTCTGAGGAGATTGCGCTGCATCTAGCTGATTTCCCTTTGGCAAAGCCGGCGATACTCCGCCTTGGGTTGAGCCACATTCTCTTGACACTCTCATCAAGCCTCACTCACGCTGGAACAAAAAAGGGGAAAAAAAAGGCCACAGAAGATTGCAAAGAATGTATTTTTCACCAAGGAATGATTAATTGATTTAATTGATTAAAACAGCAAGAAATTCTGAAATGAATTTGAAAAGAGGCCTCACAGGAAAAGCTTTGTTTGTTCCAGACCTATTTTAATGAGCTTTTCATCACTGGGCAAGAAAAATTACTTTCTGTGTGTGTGTGTGTTTTTTAGGGAGAGGGAAAATAATTATGACTAGTGGAAGTAAGGAGGAAGAGGTGGAGGGGTCAGGATGAGGGAAAGAAAAGAGGGAGGAGTGAGGATTCCCTGAGAAATTGATCTTCTCCTTTCCTCCACTGAGATCTCTCAGTTGTGTGGCAGTTTCCAAGCAGCTGCATTATGGAAAAGGGGAAAGAGAGAGAGAGAGAGAGAGAGAGAGAGAGAACATACACACATCAATATGGTAGAAAACTATTTCTAATGTTCAAACAGAGACCGAAGAGCATCAGATCTTGATACTCCCCACAGGGGTAATCTCAACGAGATGAAAAGGAGACCACGGTCCTTCTTAATGAAGCTTGTTTGTCCTGTGGGAACCGGCATTCAGCACTGTGGTTAACTTCAGATTAGGGATTCACTCCATGTTCCTCTCCATTGACATGACACTGAACTGCAGAAAGGATGGCTTCATCCTTCAAGTTGTACACACCGCAGGCAGTGCCCCTAAACCAACCACATGCGGGTCAATATTACCATCTCTTGCTCGTATTAAAACAGTTCCTACAGTGACCTGGCCTCGCCTGTAAATTTTGCTTCACAGCACAGAAACCGCCTGCAGTCCATATATGTACATCCTGTCTGTGGGAGAGATGTGTATTTACTTAGCTGATCCAGCTGATGAGTGGAGATTAGAGTTGAGATGATCCAGATAGAGAGAAACCACTCCCAGATGGCTGCAGTAAGATCTTTAAGTGAAATCTTCTAAATGAGTTAGAGGCTACCTTCCTAAAACCATTAAAGGAATTTGTAAAGCCCCTACTTCCTTTAAAATGTCTTTTAGTTAATCTTAAAGTTCATGACTCCTTGAGTTGTAATTTACCAACTTGCTGCTTATCTTTTATTGGTGATTCGTTTTGTGTTCCAGTCCTTTCTTGTGTAATTCATCTTTGTTTCAAACAATGAGCTAATTTTCTATGAATATATGCTAGAACTTGATTTATTCCCCCCCTCCAAGTTCATGCTAATGACTTTGGGGAAGACAAGCAAGTTGGGTTAGTGGTGGGTTTAGCTTTCACGATAAATCTGGCATAGCAATAAGTTGTCATTGTTAGCTGACTGGTAGCAATGACAACTAATCATTTTAAATTGATTTAATAATGAGGGTCCATCTGAAAATATGATTTTTATGAGATAGGAGTTCATAAGGTTTTTATTTCTTCTGACTCCTTTTTGAGCATGTTAAGATTATTGCAGTACAAAAATATGTCTTTTGCATTCTTTGTTCACGTATGTGATTTTATACTTCTATCATGTTCGAAATAAATAAAAATAAAAAATAATCATTTCACTGTAAAGTTGATTCATTCAAGTAACACAATTTGAAAGTAAAACAACATTTTTTTAGATTTATTACACTTGTCGTGAATTTTTTTAGCGTTACTACTGTTACACTTATATGATTGTGACTCACCGTTGTCTATCTTCACAATGAGATCAAGTAACAAAGAAGAACGTTAATTAGAAGTTGAAATTCAAGAATTACAGATGAGACTCAAAGGTGTGGAATGCAGCAGGAGAGAGTCACCATAAATCAGTGACAATTTACACAGTTAACACTAAAGGTGACCTACAACAATCAAGCAGCAATAGAAATTTTAATGGTTAAGTAGTGAAACATGATTGATGAATGGTCAATCTTTGATTATCAAAGCAACTTCAGGAATTATACATTGAACAAAAGTATAAACACCCCATGTCAAAAATAAGAGTTTTATGAACATTTGGGTAACGCAATACATAGAGAAATTTTCATAACACCACCTGCATATCTGATTCCCAAACATTCTGTCATGTGACATTGTAGGCCTGCCAGTAAACTCCATAATAAAATAACAAAGTCAACCCAGTAGCCATGATTCCATATTCAGTTCAATGAATTGCGAGTCAATACACTCCAATTCATGTCAGCAGACTAGTGGTGCAATTTCTGGTTAAGGTACAGGAAAATGAAGTATAATGTAATATAGTTCCTTAACTCATCTTTGCTTTTTGTTTTGTTTTGGTAATGTTTCTTGTCAACTTCTCATGAAGTCACAACTTGAATTGTTAAAAAAACAAAACAGAAGTTGTGTTATTCATGTTAGTTCGTCAAACTAAATCTCCATTTTATTATCCAGATAACCAGAATCAACAACCTAAATTCCTTTTCCTGCGTCACAGAATTTTGGCAATGGATGCACTAATAATCAGATCCCATCATGTAATAATCTGAAGAAGGTGTCAGTACCAATACTGATAAGAGATAAGAGACAAAATATGGGGCTATCATAGATTACGTCAAATAATTATGTGCTCAGCTGATCTAGGACTGTCTACTCTGTCAGACATTACCACATAGAGATTATATGTTATGACTTAAAGTTTATATGCAACAGTAACTTGGGATCAAACTGGACAACAGTTTATTTTACTGTCACCTGATAGATTTGTGAATGAGGTTATCATGTCTTATCTATGGTCTATCTATAGGTATTTTCCCACCTGATAGTCTGGTAGACCTGGTTCAACTGGGGACCAAAATTGCAACATTTGATACATTTCCATCTGCTGCAGTTCACTTTCTTGCTGCACTGTCAAACAAACCAAACCCTAAGGAACCAACATGAATTCGTGAAGAACTTCCTTCTTCACCAAATGTAAACCAACATAGAGTGGAGTCAGATTTTATTTTAGGCGTTGTAGGATTTCTATTCTGTTGCTGGTAAAAGACCACAAGCCATTTCTCCTGCTACTCCAAGACACAAGCGTTACCCACAATGTCCTGCGCTAGTCTTTGTGCTTTTGGAGAGGTCTCTGACCTGCTTGGCATTTGAACCGCACCAGAGTTCACTTCAACCGAACTGAAACCAACGTTTTTTGGGTAGACCAGAGTTCCCGTTTGTGGTTCACATCGGGTTCGATTACATATTCACACCTTACCTCATGAACCGGACTTTCCAGGCAAACGAACCAGAGTTCAGTTAAAGCGGATTAAACAGGGCTGATGTGACCCTATGTTAGGTAGTAGCCCAGAATAACAAGGCAAAGAAACTCAATTGGATTCGATTTATTTATAAAGCATCACTTCATTGTTGAGCACTTTACGAGATTCACCATGCATTGTCTTAGCACTGCCCATCTCCAGAGGCTGGGCGAGAGGCAGGGTACACCCTGGATTTAGCATCACACACCATGTCACTTATAAAGAAGTTTATGTAAGCAACAGCAGATTGCATCAATTTTTCCAGTTCACTGTAATTCCTCATCCTGAGTAAGCACTGGGCAACGGAGAAGGAGAACAACTCCCTGTTAAGAGGAAGAAACTTCCAGCTTATGATGACTGAAAAGGCTTTCCAGGTTTGGACTGCACTTCTTTGTGATCACACAGCAGAGACAGAGCAAGAGAGAGAGAGAAATGGACTAATTTTGTGTGCACACACATAGTGCACAGTTGTGCCGTAATGTGCTCTAATTAGTGCAGAACTGTGGTTTACACCATATCCAGCAGTGGTGTGATTCCAGTTAACTCTGCAGTCAGAACTTGGATTCGGAAATTACATCAAACCTCAGTTTCACCATGACTAACTTTTAGTCATGACAGCTGAAAAGAATCTAGTTCTCTGTATTTTGCACCTTCAAACAC